>JAJOOR010016539.1:0-20032 GCA_036250505.1 Solanum acaule
TCCTTCAGCTGTCTCTAAACTTCCGCGCCTGAACACCTTTCCTGCAAAACATGATAAAATACATAAAAACCAATATAAAAAGGCCCTAGACACACACAACTTGTAAGTGAAATGCATTAGAAATACCGTAAACTCACGGTATATCAATAAATCACTTTGATAATTGTCAAACACTCTAATAAGTCAAAAACTGGCTTTTAAGCCAGTTTGACCAGCTTAAAAGCCCATCCAAACAGGCTCTAAGTGTCTTTACATGTACCTAGAGTTGCTTCTCATTGAAGCTATTCGAATGAAGTTCGAAGTATAGTCTTTATTCATTATTTTGTATATATCGATGTTAGGCAAACCTTATGCCGTTTCTTATATTATTGTTTTATTTTATTACTTGTATATATTGTCTCTTTATTATACTTGTATATTGTTTTTATCTCCTCCTCAATTAAAAAAAATGAATTCAGTCAGGACCCATAATTGTGGATTTCGAAGGATGCCTAACAACTTTCCTTCGAAATAACATGAACCCCTTACCTAGAATCTAATGGTTTCATAGACATTTTTTAAATTGGTTTCCTAGTTTTTCTAAAATTAGGTGGCGACTCCTTTAAAATCTTTTTTTTCTTAAAATTCTTTTAAAATTGATTTAATTAATTATTTTTTGAGTCACCGCGACGTTTCGCCCTATTTGAATAAAGTAGGGATGTAAACAAAATGACGATTCCGCTGGGGATATAGATGTTCTAACCATTATGAATTCATTTTTTCAAATTGAGGAGATTTTTCTTTTATTGTATTATACTTTGTATTTTGTATATTTTGTTGATTATTTGTATATTGTACTTGTGGTTTATTCTTTATCTATTTTTTGTATGTACATTGTTGTTGGATTCATGATATTTTCCGACATGTATGTATAGTATATTAAGAACAGTTTCTGTATAATCGCAGCCGAACTTTTTATACTCGACTCTTTTTCGGAATAATCGATAATTTATTGGTTCATCAGACGTCCAATGGCACTACAAGAAAATATACTTATTGCTACGAAAACTAAGCTATGAATTCAAAAATTGTAGCTATTACCTAGTAATAGCAATAAAAATTCAAATTTCGTGGCTATCTAAAAATTCGTCAATTTTCTTAGCCACGAATATAACGTTTACAAAGCAAAATCCTTGTATTTGCTATAATTGCTAACAATCATGGCAATAATTATCTAAATAGCTACAATTTTATTGCTATAATAAAATTCGGTAGCTAATTATAACTCTTTTGCGACCCAATAAAAATAATTGTAGCAATAGCAACTCTTTAACCATAATAAGTTATTTGAAACAAATATTGTGGCTAAGTAAATAATTTTGCTTCAAGTTATAAAAAGATGTGGCAATAGTTATATGATATAGCCATAGAATATTTGCTATAGTAAAATTTCGTAGCTAATTACTATTTTTTTGCCACAAATTTTAATTTACCGTAGTAATAATAACCTATTAGCCACAATAAATTATATGAAGAAATATTTATAGCTAAATAAATAATTTAGCTTTAAGTTATAAAATATTGTGGCAATAATTAAATGAAATAGACATAGATTTTCTTCTATAATAAAAATTCATAGCTGATAATTAATTTTTGCCACAAGTTTGAATTTATCATAGTAATAAATAACCTTTCCGCCACAATAACTTATTCGAATTTTTTTTGTAGCTAAATGGTTTTTTTCAAGTTATAAAAGTTGTGGCATATTAAAAATATATAATCATAAATTTTTTGCTATAATACAATTTTATAGTTAATTATAAGTTTTTTTCACGATCATGTTGAAACTTGTTGAAGCAATAGTAATCTTTTATACATAGGAAGTCATTTCAAATAAAATATAATAACTTAATAAATATTATGTTTCGAGTAGCGAAAAATTGTTGCAATAATTAACTTAATAGTTAAAAAAATTTGTCATGAAAAAATGATACAACTATGTGAGTACAATTGTGGTGATACGTTTTATCCGATATGAGGTGAAACGTAAGCCTTGAGGTGCTTCATCTTTTGTTGAGAATTCATTTTATACGACTCAGACCTCTTCTATCAAACAATGCATTTATCAAGCTGGCTTAATTAGAGATGTCAATCTTTCCATCAATTCAATTTTACAAGATCTTAATTTGAGAGTTTTAAGTATAATTTAAATAAATAGAAGCTATAAAAAAAATAGAAGTTATGTCTAATTAATTTGATGTAATTGGACTTTTTTTATACAAAAAAAAAACACGTATAATCAATTTACAAATCATTAAATAATGTCATATTATTCAAATATGCAATATGAATTATTCTTGAATATAGATAGATAAATCAATTGTTTATTGGATATAATTAATACGCATAGGAAGTGATATTAATATTCAAAAAAATTTTATTTTCTGTTATTGGCAATTTTTTTTTAATTTCTTATTTTAATCTTAACTTCATAATCCATATAATTTTTGTATTTTAAATTAAAACTACAAAACTACAATCCAAAATTCATATATCTATTTAAATTGAAATTGAAATAACCAAACAATGGGGAAGTATAGTTTCACTAAAGTTGAACAATTTAACTTGAATTTGAATTCAAATGATTGATACAAAAAAAAATTTGAATTGAGTTTCTTATTTCTTTTGAAAATTCTTCATTAAAATAATTTTCAACCTTGAATTGTACGGTAATTGACACTTGTCTTCACAATATTGTTTTGTTTCTCTAATTCTATATAAATAGATTAAATATATTTTATGATATTGATAGTTATATTGTATTTTAAAATATTCTATGTTTAACTTGACATTCTAATGCATAATATATATATGCATTAGAATGTCAAGTTAAACATAGAATATATAATAATGAATACTGAGTAAAGTACTATAATATGAGATTTGAAGAGAGTGCATTATAAGAAGAACTTTCTACGATATATGGGATTTTGAGATACATGAGTGTACACAAATTTCCCCCTCTCTAAGAGGTAGAGAAAAATATTTTGAATTCATATCATTTTTATATTTTAATTCAAACTAAAAATAGTAATTCAATATTAAGAGTGGTCATAAGTTTAACTGAACATTGTTCTCTCTATTCCATATTAGTTGTCTATTTTTTCTTTAATACGATGCTAAGTAATCAGAAATAAAAAGGATAATTTTTACTACTTTACGCCATAATATTTTTTTATCTAAAACTTCATAAACTTGTTTACACTTTTAAAAAAGAATTAATTGTAAGGGAAATTGAAAACATTATAATTAACTTCTATCTTTATTTCATAAATTGACAATTAATTTGAGATAACTATTTTTATTAATGTGAACAACTAATATGAGTCGATGGTCTCCCTACCTTCACGAGATAGTGGTAACGTCTAGGTACACTCTATTCTTCTTAGACCCCACTTATGAGATTTACTAGGTATGTTATTATTATTGTTATTGGACAATTAATATGAGACATAAGAAGTATAAGTTAAAAAATTATTTTGAAAAGAAGAATAGATAATATATTTGTTTTATTATTGTTAATATTATTAATTATTTTTATTTTCATGAGATAATTCTCTTTGTTATTATCAATAACAACTGTTAATTTTATTATAACAATTGTTGTATTTGTTATATATAAAAGAATATTGTATTTGTTAATTTTAAAATAAGGAAAAAATAATAACTATAAAAGCAAAGCATTAATCTTCACCAAAAATAACTCTCCAACCGTCTCCCCTCATCCCCATTTAGATCCAAAAACTCTTACCCCCAAAAATTAAAAATTGCAAAAGATCAAAAGTTCCCCCCAAAATTTTAAAACCCATTTAATAAAAACCTAGATATCCTTTCTACTCTTCCCATATCCTTCTTGTCCGCCCCTTCCCCCTTTGTTTGACTTTTTTGCTTCTAATGTTTTGTTATTTTTTTTTTTAGGTTTTACATAGCATTCTCCAAGCAGATGAGATAAGTTATCACAATATGAAGTTTTTGTTTACTCAGTCGTATGCTCTAAATTTTCTATTATGTATAGGTTCAAGAAAAGATTGGACCACAAATAATTTATCATACACAATTATATTTTATATTTTGCAAGAGATTATTTTCCTAGTTTGAGTCGATGGGTATTACAATGGATTGTATATGTTTATTAATGTAAAAGAAATTTTCTGATTAGGTATGAGTTTTATAATTGATACTAAAATTTGAGATCTATATCTATAGGTTTTAAGAAGTTTAAAAGTTACAAGTTTGCTTGCTCCTTTGTTTTCTTTGTATTTTTGTTATTTGCTAAACATTTTTGTAAAAAAATGATCATAGACAATTATATTTTTTCCTTGAAATTTTAAATCATTACATTCTTGGTGCTAAAATATTTATCATTATTGATAGGCATATTTATGGAATAAGGGCATATAAATGACAAATTGGAACCGTGTTGATCAAGCTAAGGTGCAATTGAAGATTGTGGACGGAAAGATAGGTGAAGACTATGTTGCTTTGGACTCAAACAAGATGATGTCTTACAAGAATTGTATATTATGGCTCTTCACAAAATTTTAGAATGCAATTATATGTAAGTTGAGAATTATTTTGGAATCTCAAAAATGTATTCATGGTTACATTATGTATCTTTTTTGACTAACAAAGCTTGTGGAAAATCCTTTCAAATTTATAGTAACAAAATCGTTGAAATTTATTTTTTAGCTACATTATAAAAATTCTTGTGATTAATAATGTTTATGTCACTATTCTTCAATTTGTAGCAATGAATTTTTGTAATTATGACTAAATCTATATGTAATTATAAAAATAAGGTGATACATTTTCAGTTTTCATAGCAAAATTAAAAATATTAGCTATAATTTATGTAAGTCATGGCAAAAAGTTTCAAATCTTAGCTTTGTGAAAAAATATTTGTGGCAAATGCTTTAATTTATAGCTATATTTTTAAAAATTTGTATCTAAATACAAGTATCATTGCCACAAGATTAAAAATATAAAATAGCCACAAATTTTAAATTTTCATAGCAAATAAATCAAGTCATTTGCTACAATAGAATATACTGTGTCTACAATATAAAACTTGCTATAGATTTAATTTGTTGTGGCAAAAGAGTAAAAATATTTTTCTACAAGTATATATTTTGTAGCAAGAATTTTGTACTATTATAGCTACAACTCAATTTTGTTAGTAGCTATAAGTATTAGTCCTTAGCCACAGACCATGTAAAGTTTGTAGCTAACTTTTAGCCACCCTACATCTTGTCACGAATGCTACGAAAAAATATTTTATGGCTAAAGCATTTAGCTACGGAAAATTTCATATTTAGCTACAATGTGTTTTGTAGCTTTAAATGCATTTTCTTGTAGTGTGGTTGTTGTGAGTTCAAGCCTAAAGTTGTCTGATTGTGTTCCCGGTCTTTCAAAATCGATTCATAGTCAACAACGTAGAGCGAAATCAAATCCTAGATTTAGCGCATTTGAACTAATTTGACCCAACATCCAAGGCGTGTTGGGCCCATTAGAAGCCCACCTTGAGTCCAAAATGGCTTTCGGCCTAAATGGACGATCATACTTATTTGTTTAAATTTGAAGGATGTATATCACATTTGGCAAATCATTGTCACTCAGAGTTGGGGGTTTATTTTAATAGCTTACTCTAGTTGAAAAAAGATCTTTACATGTTACCATTTCATCCAAAAAAGCTCAAGAGGAAGTACCTTCCACAAAGGCTTAGTTTAGGATGGTACCCCTGCGTGAGACTGATTATTTGTATCTTTTTTTTTCCTTATTTTGTAATCCTATTTGAATTATTCATAAAATTTGTACCAAGTGTTTTGGGGGACAATGAAATGTTGATGCACGATAAGAATGTCATAGCTTATGCATTGCGGTAGTTGAAGGTGCATGAGTAAAACTACCCAAGAAGATCAATGCCAAATAGTTTGAAGATGAGAATTTGAATGAGCTCAGAAAGAAGACAGTGTCTGGAAAGGCACAAGATGCGACTCTCGATACGGGGGGTGTGCTCAGTGTAGGGAAGAATTTGTGTTCCCCGAGTGGATGACTTGATTCAGAAGATGTTGATAGAATCCAATGGTTCACAGTATTCCATTCATCCGGATGTGACCAAGATGTATCGAGATTTGAAACGACTTTATTGGTGGCCTAGCATGAAGAAAAACATAGTTTGTGTCTAAGTGCCAAAACTGTCTGCAGGTAAACTATGAACATCAAAGGCCTGCAGGTTTGCTTCAGCGAATGCCAATTCTAGAATGGAAGTGGGAAATGATAGCTATGGATTTCGTGGTTGGTCTTCCAAAGACCTTGGGGAAGTTTGATTCCATTTGGGTAGTGGTTGATAGACTGACTAAGTCAGCCTATTACATTACAGTTAGAGTAAACTATAATGCGCAACAGTTGGCTAAGATGTATGTGAAGGAGATAGCGAAGCTGCATGGGTTGCCCCTTGCTATCATCTCGGACCGTGGTACATAGTTCACTTCCAAGTTTTGGGGAAAATTGCATGAGGAGTTGGGCACTCAACTCACTTTTAGCACAACTTTCCATCCACGGACGGACGGACAATCAGAAAGGACTATCCAAGTGTTAGAGGACATGTTGAGGGCATGCATGATTGACTTTGGAGGGGATTGGGATAAGTTCCTACCTCTGTGTGAGTTCTCCTATAATAACAATTACCACTCCAGCATAGACATGGCACCATTCAAGGTACTTTATGGGAGGGGATGTAGATCATCCATAGGGTGGTTTGAGGCTCGAGATGTGAAACCTTTGGGGATTGATTTGGTGAAAGATGCTCAGGATAAGGTGAGAAACATCCAAGCTAAGCTTCTAGCAGCCCAAAGTCGACATAAAAAGTATGCAGACCGTAAGGTAAAAGATATGACAGATCAGACTAGTGAGCAAGTTCTTCTTAAAGTGTCACCCATAAAAAGGGTGATGAGATTTGGCAAGAAGGGCAAGCTTAGTCCTCAATACATTGGACCATTTGAGATCCTTGACTGTGTAGGGACAGTGGCTTATAGGTTGACCTTACCTCCTAGGTTATCTGGAGTTATTCCAGTGTTTCATGTGTCCATGTTGAAGAAGTATCATGGGGACGGAGAATACATCATAAAATGGGACTCAGTTTTGTTAGACAAAGACCTTCAGTATGAGGAGGAACCGATTGTAATTCTTGATCGTGATGTCCGAAAGCTGAGGACCAAGGATATTAAGTCCGTGAAAGTTCAATGGAAGCATCGTCTGGTTGAGAAAGCTACTTGGGAAACCGAGAAGGACATGCGAGACAAGTATCCACAGTTGTTCGACGATTTAGGTACTACTCTACTCTTACCTTAGCCAGTTTTTCCTAGTTTATCACTCAAGGACGAGTGATGGGTAGATTGGTGTCTATTGTAACGACTTATTTCCATCGTTATGAAAAAGCCAATGTGGAAATAATTAGGGCCAGAAAACTTTTGAGTAGTGATTTGGAAATTCCAAGCCTAGTCCAGATTTGGATGAAATCTGAGCCAGGTGAGGTCTAGGGAAATCTGGTAATGAATGGGGGATCTAACTATGAATTTGATCACATGAGTGGATATCTAAGATGTTAAGGAGCCTATACGGCTTTGCGAAATCGAATTCGGGCGAGTAGCACTCCCGAAACTGATCCTGGCATGAAGGTTAGTTTCTGAACGTCAAGGGTTGAATGTGTGTTGCGAAATGGTAGCTTGGAACTTAAATTCCGACTTTCTATGTCTGTGCAAGCCACTGGGCTGGGTTAGTTCCACCAGGGCGGGGACGCTGTGGAGGGTTGGGTCCTGCTGTGGCGGGATAGTTGCTACTTAAGTCGGGGAAAAACCCCAAAATTGTTATTTTCTGCAAAATATCGTTCTTGAGAGCTAGGAGGCGAACCAGATCAGTTCTTGACAATTTTCCCCAATTTCTAGCGCTAAAGGTAAGATAATTACCCCTCTAATTCATAATTCGATTCTTAGAACTTAGAATCGTCAGTAATTATCATTGGGGGAGGGTTTTGGCCTGAAGTTGATGGTGGAAAAGCCCTAATTGGATATTAGGATCTAAGATTTGGCCTAGGATTAATAGTTTGATTATGATTCGGGTAAATTAGGCCTTGTTTATTGATCCTTGCATAATTTACTTGTGTTTGGACTAAGAACAAGCGGAAAGAATTTGGAAAGGGAAGACTATAAGTGTCTTAAGAGGATTCAAGCTTGGTTTCGAGGTAGGCGATGGTTTGATTTTCTGTTTGTGTGATATATACCGGTTAATTACTTCGTTATATGCATGCATGTATGCGAATACAGAATGTAAACCGAATCTAATGCAAATGAGTATATGTATATGAATAAGTACATGCCACGAACTCATTACTTGATTGTATGACTATGAGCATTGTTCATTATGGTGTGATTGTGATTGTGGTTGTGCTGACTGGATCGGGTGTCACGTTCTAACACATATATTGGATCGGTTATCATGTTCTGACACATATATTGGATCGGGTGTCACGTTCCGACACATGTATATTGGATCGGGTGTTACATTTCGACACACTAATAGTTTGGGTGTGGGTTCCATGAGAGGACCACTATGATTATACATTCATATCTAATCGTTGTTGATATTGGGAACTGTATGCTGCTCTTGAAATGATAATTGATCTATGTATTCTGTATATGTGTGTTTACTATGTTGTAATTGCTTGCCTATATTTCACTTACTGGGTTGACCGCGTGATCCTACCAGTACATTGTGGTTGTGTACTGATACTACATTTGCTCATTGTTTGTTGAGTACAGGTCATCTTCAAGCGGCTACTGATAGACCTCAGCTAGGGGATCATTGATCGAAAATCGAATTCAAAGGTGAGCTTGTTCTTCCAGGCTGCTATAGATCCTTCCTTGTTTAGTCCACTCTTTTTGGACTCAGACTGTTTTAGTTAGACTTTGCTTATGTTAGTTTAGGGGTTGCACCCCTTTTCCTTAGATTTGTTGGTTTACAGAGTTTTGGTACATTGACTTTCAAGTTCTAGGAGTTGTTTCTGCAATAGTTTGTTTAGTTGTTTTATTAAATCTTTGGAGTTTATGGGAACTCCATAATTCATTAGTCATTTAAACCTGCTTCCGTATCTTTAAATGTTCTAGTTTTCGTTAAGTTGCTTGGTTGGGTTGTAGTAATGGTTCTCCCACCGGAGGGTTAGTGTGGTTGCCAATCACAATGGTCTGGGTCGTTACAAGTTTTAAACTATGTGCCTCTGTAGGATTGTCTTAAGTGACTTCGGTAGTGGATCGACATAGCATTAATGATATGATATGGATTTTACCTTGGCAAGTAGACTCTCCCTTTTCGGTGTGGAATTACATCAGATTCCATGTTATAGCTCTAGTGGTCTATTGTCAGTTAAAGCTAATATCCCACAAAAGAACTATGGCTTTCTTAAGGCTTTACATTATGTTCTTTACTAATGCTTGACCTTGTCTCATGGTTTTAATGATTTAGCTTTCTAAGATTTTAAATGTTTTCTTGGTCACACATTGAATGTTTTAAGCCTACTATGATATTATTTTCAACAAGAAGTAGTTCTACTTTACTGTTTAATTAAGCTTGCAACACCTGCAAACTTTTGTACTTCACTATGTATGCATATGCACAAATTGTTGTTATTTTCAATGTGATTGATGGATTACATGATGAGTATTATACAAAATTATCATTATTTTCAATGTGTTTGATGAGTTACATGATAAATAAATTGTCACTGTTTTCAATGTGTTTGATGAGTTACATGATGAATAGTAATAAAATTGTCATTATTTTCAATGTACTCAATGAGTTACACGATGAATATAAAATTATTGTTATTTTCAATGAGTTTGATGAGTTACATGAAGAATATACAATTATCGTTATTTTCAATGTGTTTGTATATGCACACAATTAATTCTCTTTTTGACAATCATTTTATTTCTTTCACTTATTTGGTGAATTAATGGTCAATTCTTGTTTCACTCTGATAAATATTATGATAAAAGCACAAAAAATTTGAATAAGACACGTGATTGGGAAACAAAGCTGTAATAGTCATTATGATGAAGAGAATTACCATGTCCGATGGGGAGAAAAGGACTTGGACTGAATCCTGTTAGATAGAACTCTATTAATTTGAATGGATAATGTGTAAAGAATATGATATTTATTATTAATTTGAATTGAAGAATGTTCAAATAGTATGATATTTATTATTTTTGCTGAGACACAGATCTACTTTACTAATTATTAAAGTTTGTTGAAGCTTGAAATGTCAACAAACTTTTGTACTTCACTATATATGCATATGCCCAAGAAAATAATTTTCATTCAATTAGATTTGATGTTTGTTACATGCTAATGGAGGCCAAAGCATATGACACATTTTAGTGTTATAAATTTTACTAGTCAAGTCAAAAATCATTGGTGTACTTCATTAGCTTGTTTGGTATTCGTAAGCTTTTAGAAAATCAAAGCTTATGTGTATATTTGTAATCTAAACTCGGACTACATAGATCAGCAATGAAGCTTGATATATCTATTATAGATATATATTGAATGAATTGTGTAAAATGCAGGAGCATATCTCAGATGTCTCCATATATAGGTGCTAATTGTAGTTACCATTCTTGTTTGGTGTTTATAGGAGACATACAATGTTGTATTATTCTCATTGTATTTGTTGTATTTTAGTATAAGAGTGATATTAAGCGTGAATTGTAACATCCGGCAATTTGAAATAACTACGAAGAGGCTTAAAATTTGAAATTTTCATTTTTGGAAAGAATTTTGAAAATCTGGAAATTTGGCTAAGTATGGGAAAAAGTGAGTTTTTGGCCAACTTTGAGCAGTCATAACTCCTAGTTCAAGATGAGTTAGGAGTAGTTCCAGTTATGGTTGCAAAGTTCGTGGAATGATCTTTCCAACGCCACCGATTTTGCTCAATTCCGAGTACGTATGATCGATTTATGCCCTTTGGAAGTTGGGAAGTTGGCAGGAAATCCGTCCGGAAATTTTAAGGGCATTTTGGTCTTTTCCCTAGCTATTTCTTTTGGGGTTATATTGTTGTGTTAGGCTGATTTTAGGATCATTTTGTCCCATTTTTAAGAGGGAGAGCTAGGGCTTGAGAGTGAAGAGGAGAAAGAGAAGATCAAGCAAGGATTTTCGTCAAAGATCGTCGTGGATATCGTCGGGGGTGATCCCTACTAGGTATGTGAGTTCATAGTGTTGGGTTGATTCCTTCCCCCACACGCCAAACTCGTTTTATTTTCAAGAAAAGATTGGTTGTGTTGTTGAAGTTGTTGGTTGTGTTGTTGATGTTGTTGATCTTGTTGTTGAGGTTCCTTGTTGATTTGGGACATGATTTGGTTGTGTGTTTGAGTTGAATTCCTTGTATGTTGAGGGATTTTATGATCCTTAGTGTTGGGGTTGAAACCATTGAAGTATAGAAGGTTTAGAGTTGGAGAAAAGAGGGAGAAAAGTCGAGTTTTCTGGGCAAGGGGTTGGCGCGTCGCGCCTGCCAGCGCCCAAAAGGGGTTCTGAACTTTCCCCCTTGGGGCGGCGCACCTAGCAGAGCGCCAGCAGGTCCCCTTTGAATTTCAAGGGCTGGCGCTCCGCGCCTTGCAGAGCGCCAAGGACGCCAAGTTCCCCCATTCTTTTCACACTTTCTCATGGATGTTCCATGGTATTGTACCTATGTTTCATAGTTGTTTCCGACACTCCAAAGTACGTCTAAACGTCAAGAACTATTCCATAAACGTGTGATCATATACCTTGAATCCATAATTCAATTCAACGCGAGTTAGGATCAAGTCAAAGTGAAGTTAGAGTCAAGTCAAGCAAAGTTAAGAAGTAAGTCCAAGTGAGTCTTTAATGCTTTTCAAGAGTCTTTGTTGAACATTTCAACTTCATTTTAAGACTCAAGTTTCAAGTCAAGTAAAGAGCTTAGAGTTTCAAGCTAAGTAAAGAGTCTCGAGTCTCAAGTTAAGTCAAGGGTTTTAAGTTGAGTTCATTTCTCAAAAGCTATTAGGGAACTATGTATTCCCAAAGAAGTTTCTAAATGTTTTTACATTTGAGTAAAACGGAACTATGTTTCCAAGTGAGCCTTTGGGCTAGATTTTTGAGTAATTATCTCAACTACAGAAAGTTGTGTTTAAAACACTTATGAGCTAAAGTATTTTTGGGAGTAGTCTTGAGCACCGAATTGGGGACACGAGTTCATATTAACTCAACTCTCCATAAGAACCATGTAGCCAACATGGGAGTTAACGGGTCATACTTTTTTGATGATTCCATAAGTTAAGCTAGTGGATCCACTTAGTAAAGTTAGCTTCCTATATCATGGCAAGGTATAGGATGGTCCTTGGGCAACGTGAGGTAAAACGTTGTATCACCACTTAGTTTCATAGTGGTGGTTTGTCGGTTAGAGAAACTCCCACAGTAGAAAGAGCTTGGTTCCTCGAGAAGTTTTGCTTAGTGTGGATGGGGGTATGGGACTTCATTCATGCATTGTACAAGTAGACTTTGAGAGGAAGCATGGTATTTTCATGATATTATAAGTATGATTTTGAATGTCATGTTTTAAGAGTTTTACAAGCTTTATATATTGCATGTGTCTTATTGCTTTATATATTGAGTTCGGTTATTCATGAGTCGAACAGAGCCAAGGTAAGTGTTCTTTGTACTCCTTTCAAGCTTTCGTTGTGGTTTAGCTGTCCAGCTCACATACTCGTACATTCCATGTACTGATGTCAGTTGGCTTGCATCTTATTATGATGTAGACACAGGTACTTAGGATCAGCATCCAGCACGCCGTTGATCCAGTTGAGAACTCCAGAGTCAGTGGTGAGCCTCCTTGCTTTCTGGAGGACTCAGTTATTTTGTTCTCTTAGTTTTGTTCTATTAGGATGTTGTGGGGTCTGTCCCAACATCCATCTTAGTATTGTAGAGACTTCATAGACAATCAGTCAGTTAGTATTGAGTCTCTCATCTATGTATATATGTAAATATTCTATTTTGAGACTCGAGTTACCCTTTAAGGCCAGATCTTTATCAGTCAAGTTATTTTATGTCTTTGCATGGCATTGAGTTATTCTGTTGAGTTAGGTTTCCGCTGAGTTAAGAAAGCCAGGCTAAGGGTTCGCCTGGGGCCAACAATGGTCTCCGGGTGCCAGTCCCACCCAGGGTGTAGGCTCGGGGAGTGACATGAATAAATGTTGATTTGTTTTATTACATGTTAAAAGTTCTTTTATAAATATGAATCCTCCTTTTAGGTTGTTTATGCTATTAATGTCTATGATGACATGTTAGATAATAGTTGTAACATATTACCATTTTTTAAGCCATCATGTGGGGGGTTGGTCTTGACCCCAACCATGTCGATTAATCCAAAAAGTTACAGTTGTTAGGGAGGATATGGACCATACCCCTAACATACATATTACATCATAAATTTTTTTAGAAAAAGAGTGGGGAAGGAGTAGCCTATACAATCTCCTTCTCTATCAAAAAATCAAATCAATTCTTAGTCTATACAAAATATATTATATTTTCATTTTTTTTTTCATGGAAGGTACTTGCCACTTATCTAGTTAAATTAAACATTTGACCTCTTGAGGAAGAGAGTGACAAGAGGAAAAATATGTTTCATTTTCATTAGTAGAGGATATATTGACAAAGTAATCAACCACCATATTAGATTCTCGATAACAATGAGTGAAGTTGACCTTGACATTGCTAACACTTCTATTAGTACCATATATGATTTTTTTCAGCTTTAGATTAGCAGTGTTCATGTTTTTCAACATGTTAATGATTACCAAAGAATTCATTTCAATCGTGAAACTGTTGATTCCCTTCTCCACACATCAATTAGCACTGAACCTGTCCACTATTTCAAGATATCCTAACTAATAAATATGGGAGCATTTTGAATGACCAGATCATGAACACTGCCTTTGGTCCCAACACTCCACCAATTATTGAAAATTCTTCTGATAAGACCATACCGATGAATAATGTCGAAGGAGGCACCAATGTAATTCCACATATGAGTTGCGGCCTTCCCTTGTGTAAATGTGTGCTGAATGGAATATGTTACAGGTCATTGCAACAATAACATTCAACATTTGAATGATTTCATTATAAGGTAGTTTCACTTTGTATAGCCTCCACGCAAGAAAAGAGATCTCAAAAAGAATAGATACGCTTCATAAATACCTATAATTACCTTATGAGTAACTTACTTGTATAAAACTTTTTTATAGTTACTTTTTTTATGTGTAATGTACATCATTGGGTGCCCAGCTTAGAACCCCTAGTCGCCTCTGTACTCGAAGAAGATGTGTTGTGCTACCCAACACCTAACTTTAATTTGTCACTCTCATTCCTTGACTTTAAGAAGGCTCCCTGACTTGATAATATATTTTCTTGTGTATATACTTTGTTATTGATAGTGAACCTAACTGCTATTACCAACATTTTGTGATTCCTTTTAAATTACATTAATTTATCTTAAAGATTTCATTTCAATTGCAATATGGATATTCAACCATATGAGTATACCATTTTGTGATTCCTTTTAAATTACATTAATTTATCTTAAAGATTTCATTTCAATTGCAATATGGATATTCAACCAAACGAGGATACTTCACATGTGTGTCCATATGTTGATTTGCATTTAGCACCATAACCATATGTATGATGGTCATGCAGAGATATAGATATGAATTCTAACAATCAAATTCAAGAATATCACACTTGAAATTTGAACTTTCAACTTATATTAATTTTTTATCCCATTTTGCCGCTATAGTAAAAACTTTCTCTCATGTAAAGAGATTCATTAATTTATTTACATAAACAAAAACCTTTTATAAGTACATAACATCACCCTGAAAACTATATAATATAAGCCAAAAAAAAAGAATTGGCCAATGTTTGATTTTTGGGTAAAGTGGTTGAAATTAGCAAGGAGAAAGAATTCCATTTTTTTAGCAGTGTTTCCCATACTATCATATCTTCCTTGTGCTTGTGTCTTCATTTTCTAAAAAAATAAATATGCACATCAGTTTACCTCCCTCCAAATGGTAGCTTTATTGATCTTCAATAGATATTTATAATCTTAAAAAAGCCGTAAAAGGATGGGATTGTATGTACTTCTCTTAGATAAGCTTGACAACAAGTAGACAATCTTTCTCTATTTCTAGATCTTTGCATTCCATTTCTTTTACTAATTTCAACCCTTGTTTGAGATTCCATAAATCTGTTGTGAGATTTAAAGTAGGTTTCATCTTACTTGAGTATCCAAAGAACCACTTGGCTTGATTATCTATAAAGATTCCTTCAAAAGCAGCATCGCCAGTTTGAGTCTTGACATTACATCGTATTCAATTTACGCTTTTGTACCCAAGGAGAACACCAAGTTATTAGTTTGGATTATTTGAAATTAGATATTTTCCTAGAATATACTTTATCAATTTTGATAACATTATCTCTAACGAGTTAAGATATAAAATTTTAAAGTAGGAATTTTCGCTCAATCGAGATTCTATTTCGTTCTTTCCATATATAACATATAATATATAAAAATGTTAGAAATTATGACATTAGCAATATAAGAGGGTTTCCAGGTGTTGTTTATTATATCATCGAGTCATTCAAGCATTGACTTAGTATTTACGATAACATCACTTTTAATCTGCGAGATATTTTAAATTCAAATGTGTTTAGATTTTGGACAGTCCATGGTAGTTGATTAAGTTAACCACTTATTCTTCCTCTTGTTGTGCCTCCTCTGTCTCAACTAGAAAACAATTGACAAACTTTGCCCGTTTTGGGTAGTTCCTTGCCATATGTGGACAAATTGATCTAGAGGCCTATTTTGTCCTTTACATATCATCCTAAGCGTCTTAAGTTTAGATCAAATTTGACTGAATTGATCAATCCAGAAATGGTCGATTTTTACATTTTTTAATAGTCACCATTAGCTTCTAGGTAATAGGATTAAAGGTGTTTTATTAGGGACTAAAAAGAAAAAAAAAACCCTCCTCCAGGGATAATTTTGGGTAAAACCTCTCAAAATATAAAACCCTAAATAATCATTAGTGGTCGTCATCCTTCCATTTGCAAAATCTGCAGAGCAACAATGGCGGAAACTAAAGCTTCAAAAATCGATACCCAATTTCCATCCCAACTTCTCGATGAAATCATAATGACGATAGTCTCAAAGCTTCATGTGAAATCACTGTATTATATCTGCTGCTTGATTTTCCTTTATGCATTGTTTACAAATATTTAATAGCCACGTGAAATATCATTGGTGTTCTTTCTTAACTTGTTTGCTATTCTTCAACTTTCTAAACTCAGAATGCATGGATCGCCGATGAATCTTGACATATGTTTTGGATGTTTATTGGATAAATTTTGTATAAAATGCAGAAGCATGTCTCAGACGTCTCCACCGGTGCTAATGGCAGTTGCCATTTCTTGTTTGTTGTTTACAAAAAACAAACAATGTTGTATTTTTCTCATTGTATTTGTTATATTTTAGTATAAGAGTGATATAAAACTAGACTAAATGTTGAAATTTTTCTATATTGCATTTTAAATGATTTTCTATAAACATGAATCCTTTCGCACTTTGCTCTATTAGTGATTTTGAAACTGATTTAACTTATATACACCAATAGTGTAAATATTGTTTACACTATTAATGCAAGTTAATCTATGATAACATGTTAGTTTAGCATTTGTACTTGATTATCAATTAGTAATACTTATCATAAATCATATTATACTAAAAGCGAGAAAAATTTGGCAAAAGTTAGATTTCGGTTTTACCATTAAATTTATATGTTATAAAGTATTTAATAAATTGAATAGTAAATCATCATATCAGTACATGAATCAACTACCATAAAGTCACTTGAATATGTATTCTTTGTATTAATTTTATACTGGAGTAAAATCATGAATCTTTTGTTTTGTTCATTTTTCAATTGGAAATATGAATGGTTAAATTTGCCCTTCACAAAAGAAAAAATCTTACAAATCTATTTTATATTCTTTTATATATATATATAAATATTTGTATCAATGTGAATTACATTACATAGATTTTATTATCACTAACACTCTATTATGTAAATATATGTAACTCCCACTAATTATATTCATTATGTTTTTTACTCCCAACTCTCATCCATAATGTCAAATAGATTAATGTCATATTCATGACAACTCTTTGTGTTCCACAATCCTATCCTATAAAGAGTGACATTTGACACAATATTGTACACACTTAAAATAGTTTTAAAGAATGAGAAAATCTCCAGTCTCTTCTCTTATCTCTTTTTATTAGTTTTGCTTAATGTTTATATTTTTTGTTTACTGTTAGTACAACTTTCTTCTATTTTGTCGTTGTTATTATTTGGAATTTATATTTGAATATTGTATTTATATATTAGTAAGTCATTTTAATTTATGCACCTTTAGTCAATTTTATGATTAAGGATGTATCCTTTTTATTAGGAAAAGATATGTACTTTCTATTGTATAAATTATGGATTTTCTTTAGTAAGTATCAATATATTTGAAGGACATAAAATATGTTATTTGCAATCAAAATTTATATGAAGTATTTTCGGATAAACATGCAATGCACGTTTCCAGAACTAGTACCTTATAAGTGACACCTATTTGTGTAAATAATTTTTTAAAATATTTTAAGTATATAAAACTTAAAACTTTCTTAGGTAATTAATGTACAAGTTTGGGTGGTTGGGTTAGCACCCTTTGTCACTCATGTGCACTAAAAACTTCACTCATATGAAGGGATTCATTAGTTTATTTACATGTATAAAATAAGTCTTACCTTATTTGTATAACATTATTTTTCATAAAAAAAATTCAATTGGAATCCCTCCAGAAATTAGGTGTTCAAGAGGGGAAAAAATAATGGTAAGTTGGTAACCATATCTATTAATTAGTAGAAGTAATTTACTTTATGCCCTTAATTTTTTAATGGAGATATCAACAACAACAAAATATAAATTACAACTTTTGTGTAGCATTCCTTTTTAGACCGGTTATAAAAAGAAAGTAAGTTGCATAAATTGAGATAGAGGGAATAGTAGATCTCAATTTATGCATAGTAATTTCCTTTTATAATTTGCCTAAAAAATTGTTATATTTTATGAGAATCACTGGCCAATAGGTCGTGGTCACAATCAAGGTGTCTAAATGAAAAAAATAAATTGTGATAAATTTGAGAAGACACAACCGATATCATTATCCTTAACTGCAAAATCCACCATAATGGTAGAACCTAGAGCTTCAAAAATGAGAAAACAACCTTTCGAAGAAATCATAATGGAGATAGTCATGTGAATTAATGGTTGCAATTCATGTTTGTTTCAAAAATCATGGCTCTCTTTAATCTCAAATCATGGAAATTCATAAATAATATTTTCAATTTATCACTTAATAAAAGAATACAACTGCCATAGTGGGAAGTTGTACGAGTATTCTACTTCAAGTTCAATATTGAGCTATTTTAGGTGATGTGAATGTAGCAGTTATAGTTTACTTTAATAGTGGGAAGTTGTATGAGTACTCAACAGTCTAATTCAGTTGATATAAGTCTCTAGAGGATGGAATTTTATGTCAATATACTCTTCTACAGAGGGGTCTTTCAGAAACAATATCTCAAATAAGGATTGTGTACATTCTACACATCTCGGGCCCTTGCTTTTGGGACTACATTGGATATGTTGTTGTAACGACCTGTTCCCGTCGTTATAAAAAAGCCAACGGGAGAAAATTTGGGGCCGGAAATTTTTTTCATAGTATTTGTATTTTCCAACCTTGTCCAGATTGGACAAAATTGGAGCCCTTGAGGTGTGGGGAAATCTGGTAAAAATCGGGTGAGTTGTTTTTCATTTTGATTGCATGAGTAGTTAGATAACTTGTTAAGGAAATCGTACGACTTTACGGAATTGAATTTGGGTGAGTAGAACTCCTAGAATCGATCTTAGCGTAAAGGGTATTTTCTGAATATTATGGGTTAGAGGTGTGTTGTGAAATGGGATATTGGAATTCCTTCAATTGACTCTCTGGTTCTGTTTGTGCCGCCTTAGCGGGAGTTTGTTCGCTCTGGCAGGGTCGCTACAGCGGAATGATGGTCGTTGTGATGGGTACGACGAGACTTAAAATCGTAGGTGAAAGACGAATAGCTCACTGGTTCGAGAATGCCGCTCTGGCGGGAATTTGGGTCGCTCTGGCGCCGCCGCCGCTACAGTGGCCCTCAGGCCACTGTAGCGGGCCAAATGCAACTTAATGTCATTAATAAACCCCTAAATGACCTTATTTGGTACTTTTTGACTTTTAGAGCTAAGGAACGACCCCCGGGCGACTCATACTCATTTTTCACCATTCTTGAGGCTAAATGTAAGATTTTCACTCTCCGAATCCATTTTTTTGATCCGTAGAACATAATAAAATGGGTGAATATTAATGGGGGAGGGTTTTATTATAGATTATATGGTGGAAATAGTCCTTAATTGGATAATTGGGATCATGGGTTGATCTAGGGTTTGTTAGATTTGTTGGTAATTCGGGTAATTAATAATTGTTTATTGATTTTCGTATTATATTGATTGTTTGTAGACCAAGAACAAGCGGAACGAATCCGGAAAGGGAAGGATCAAGTTTCTTAGGGTTTCAAGCTTGTTTCGAGTAAGGTGATGGTTATGATTCTATGTTTGTGTGATGTATACTTGTTCTTACTTCATTATGATACTTGTGTATGTATGAATGTTGCAATGTTGATCACACTTGTTGTAAATGAGATAGATGAATATCATTTCCATGAAATCATGACTTAAATGTATGATCTTGATGATGTACTTATGTTTGTGATTGTGGTGTGTGAATGGGATCGGATTGC
>JAJOOR010016540.1:0-23417 GCA_036250505.1 Solanum acaule
TGAAGTAAATGCTTCGGCAATGTATCAGATGATGCGAAGGATGAGATATTAGTTTGTTCTTACTAAAAGAACTTTAAAACACGACTATATATGATGAAATTTTTTTATTTTATTCTCAACTCCTTAAGAGTGACAAATAAATTTGAGTTAGAAGCTTTACTTAAACTGTCAAATGTCAAAAAATGTATCCTAAGTTTAAAGCTTTGCTTAACTATTCTCCTCTTTGTTTTCTACTATATCTACATTAGCATATATAAAAGAAGAAGATAAACCCATGTTTGATGCTAAGAACTAATAGCACAAGAATCATTATGATTTTGTACTTTATTTAGATTGTTTTTCCACTCTTTACTTTTACAAGAGTTCCTATGTTCTGTTGTTGTTGAGGTCACGATATATGATATCACTTCACTACGAATTGATTTATTTATCAGCTAGGGCAGAGAATGAAGTTGATTCTTCTTGATACCTACCACTTCAATTGGTATTTTTCAAAAGCAAAACAAGCATGAGATAAGCTTACTTTTGATTACACCACCTTAATTTTGTTTCATGTTTGATCGTTAGAGAAGAGCGACTGGATCAACATCTGATTTATATCGGCAGAAAGTGTGTGGTGTCCGACTCTAACTACTCCGGATGTGTCCGACTCTGTACTACTCTGGCTGCAACTGTGTGTGTTGCTTCTGCTTTCACTTATCAGTTTCTACCTTTTGTTTAAGAAATGAAAAAATGTAAGTATTTTTAAAATCTGCTTGGATGAGTTCAATTTTAATGGGCACTACTGATGTATTTTGTTTTGGATTCGTGGATTCACAATTGTTACCTTTGAAGGCACTCTTCAATGTAAATTATGTACGTACTTATTCAATGTACTTTTACATTAAATTAGTTGTGGATTTATGCTTTCCTTTCTGCAACTTTACCATATGTTGCAAAGCATTCACCACATTAAAATGTTAAATGTTGGCCCGTGCTCATGCCTCTCTAGTTATAAAAATACATGGAGTTTTTAGTGACAAAAATATCTTCGAAACTAGCGATCCTTAGATACAAATTAAAACGAGGAAATAATATTTAAAGAAGATAAAAAAGGAAAGTCGGGCCACGAGGTTGCAAGCACTTGGCAAAAGAAGAGAAAGCTTTGTGGCTAATTATGTACACCGCTTTTTGATTCTAAAGATAAATAGTGGGACCATAGACGTCATCGTCTATATCCCTTCCAATACCATTTTTCTTGCATTTAATAGAATACCTAACTCTTTAATTTCCAGAATTCTCCTTATAAGTTACTATTTCCTCCGTCCCATATTATATGTCTTTCTAAAAATAGACGGATCACAATATGTTATTTATAAAATTTATGCATAAATTACCATTTTTTGCCCACTATACCCTTGATAGATTAATTAATTAATCTTGAAAATGTATTTACTTTGACTAGCCTAGGAAATCTACGAATAATTAATTTCATTGGGAGAGTACTTCATTCATTAATTAACTACTTTCTTTATTCACTACTTATTCTATAAATCTAATTTTGAAAAATAATATCAACAAACAAATTAAAAATAAAAAATAAAAATAAAAATAAAAAATAATCTTGAAAGTTGAAGCTTCAACAAATTTTATCAAGGAAGATGACATTTCAAAAAGTTCAAAGAATGTAAAAATAGAAGACTCAACCAAAACATGTGAAGGCCAAATTGAGAAAAATTAAGATCCAAATAAAGGAGTTATGCACCATTTCCAAAAAAATTGACTCCAAAAATAAACTCTAAAATTTAAATAGTCACCCAAATGCATTTATATTTTTGAAATTTAAATTTTCATCATTTATTACAAAGTTGTCATAAGCAAACATTAAATAAGGGCATAAGGGAAAAAATTACCTTATTTCTTAATGCAAGTGCAAATGAAAAAGATGACATATAATATGGGACGGAGGGAGTATATCCATATCCATTTAGCCCCCACCCCCACACAATTATCATTCAATCATATTATATAAAAAAATATCTATCTATCAAATAAAAATAAATGTAGGCCTAGTTATAGCTGTCCTATTTTAAGTCGTTCTTATCAAATTACTATTCATAATTTATACAGTATTTTTATAGTGGATCAGCTTCTCTTTTTTATGTTTCCCCATTTTTCTTCTCCTTTTTCTCTGCTGCTGATGCCCAACTGCACCAGAATCTAGATAGTCAAAAACTGCTTCTACGTCAGCCTTGAGCATTTTCAGGTTGGTATACATCTTTCCACCTAAACTATATAAACATATTGCCTGAATTTTGGATCTATTGAACATTTTCTCAAATCCCTTCTGAGAATTGAAGTTTAGAATCCAAGATTTTTGGAGATATATGGCTTTGAATTATGCGGATTTAAAGCTATTAAGGAAGGGTTTGGATTATACTCGGAGAAATAGGAACTGGGTTGTTGCTTTAGGAGCTCTTGGTGTTACTGGTTATGGCGCTTATAGGGCTTATTACTCACCCTCTATGGTTAGAAAGAGGAAGAGATTTTTGAAGCTCATAAGTGCTTTTGTTTCTTTAGCTGAGATGGTGGCTGATTCTGCTGATGTAATTGGGATTGTTTCGAAAGATCTGAAGGAATTCATTTCCTCTGATTCTGATCAAATACCTAGAAGTTTGAAACAGATTTCTAAGATTGCTAAATCAGATGAGTTTTCACAATCTATTGTTAAGGTCACTAGTGCATTGACCGTAGGAGTTGTGCGAGGCTACCAGCAAGAAACTGCGGAAAATGGTGTTTCTGGGGCTGCAAATTCTGGGCTTTTTGACCAGGTTTTAGATAAACTGTTTACTGATGCTGGGTCTGGTTTTGCTTCTGTAATTGTTGGGAGCTTCGCGAGGAATTTGGTTCTTGCTTATTGTTCGGAAAAAAAAGGCAATGCTACTGATTCTGATATTGAACACTCTGATCCAGGATGGGTTGATGTTCTATGCCAGGACAAGTGCAGAGAACTTATAGGAAATTGTATACAATTATTTGTGAGCACTGCAGTAACTGTTTATCTCGATAGAACAATGAACATCAACACCTACAATGAAATCTTTTCTGGGTTGACTAATCCCAAGCATGAAACCAAAATGAGAGATATGTTAGTAGCCATATGTAGTGGTGCCATTGGAACTTTTGTTAAAACTTCTCATCAAGTTTTGACAAATAGTGATATGGATACAACTTCGGAAATGTATTCTTCTTTGCCACTTAGTTTCAAAGCCAAGAAATTTTTGGACGAAGACGAGAACATGTACACCGGGTGGACCAATAAAGTATCTTCTACTTTGGCAGTGCCAAGAAATAGGAGGTTTATTCTTGATTTGACTGGGAGGGTCACCTTTGAGAGTGTTAGATCTTTCTTGGAGTTTCTGCTGGAAAAGTTGTACGAGTGTGTGCGAAAAAGCATAGATGTCGTCCAGGAGGAAGTTGTGACTCTGAGAAGAAGTGTAGATGTTATACAAGAGGAAGTGGTTGATAGGAGTACCGAAGCTTGCAGGTATGTGAGTGGGAAATCTTCTACTGCTGTTAGTGTATGCCTCGCGTTGTGTTTGCACATACTTAATGGTCCTTGGATCTTGGTTCCAAATTAGGAAGTTTCGAATAGAATCTGGGGAAGATAACTTTTTATTTGTTAAGCTTCCTAGAGTATTACATTCTTTTCCCAAGGGAATCTTGGATAGCACACAACTGTATATATAATTGTCTGTTCTTGTTGATTGTTTGTATTTCAATTCAAGTTTGTCAAAGTGAATGTAATTATGCCTGTAATTTTTCTCTGTCTCCTGGCAACGGCTCTTTTGCTTTTCTTCATTCAGTTGAGGTGATTATAGTTCTAGTAAGTAAAGAAAATATTAAAAGCTATGTGATCAATGATCAACAGTTGAAGTTCTTGAACTCGAGTCAGGTGTTTAGTAAGGGCATTTGTTGTATGAGCCAGTGGTAAAAAGGACTATCAGAATAGCTTGTGATAATGGCATGTTCCATTATCAACAAGAAAATTGGCAAAAACAGAGTCTTACGAGGTACAGAATTTATTTTTGTAAAAAAGCACATTTAGCTAATAGGAACCACTCAAAAAGCACCAAGATGCAGTAAGGAGAGAAAGGGAAAAAAAATTAAGAGAGACGTAAAGTAACATGGGCACAATTTTATTCCAATTGACATATGATATTCCCCTGAACCATAGTGCCACAGTGGTTGCTTTTGCGTGTCTATTTTCAACAAGAAAAAAATCAGTTAATTTTGATGGGCAGTCTCATACAAGCAACTGAAGGATGAAATTTCCAAATCATCATGGCGTAAAGTGTTTGGATGAGGATGAGGATGTGTCTGCAGAAAGCATTTCTAAAGAGTAACTGCCAACAGAAAAATACTAGCATGATATTAGGCTCAGATATGCGTCTGATCGTTCTATGAAGTGCTTAAATCATTTTCTTTTGCGGCTGGTTCCTCCTGAAGTTTCTTCTTCCAATATTCATCAAGTGGTTGTGCAAATATAGCTTTCCCAGATACAACTCCAATTCTACACATTGGCCAAGTAAAAAAATCAAGCAAATGGAAATAAAAACACAATGCAAGTATACATATTAATTATTGACTGAGGTCTAGAGGATGTAAGTCGTAACTTCTGAACTGTAGAGAATAAACATGCAGATGTCAAAGCCGTGTCAGCAACTTCTCTGGTCAAGAAAGGCATGAAGCTGGTATACTGGAAAAATACACTATATCTAATCACCCATAGTTGTTACTTCTACTATGAACTATACACTCCAGAAATTTAACTTAGGTTCCAACAAATTCAGCGCATACACATTCTGTTCATCTGCATAGTAATTTTTTAATTAATTAGGTTAATCATGCCTCACAAACACCAAGCGGAAAAAAGGTGCCAAATTTATTAAAGGTAATGATTCAAAAAAAGACAGATTCTAGCAGTATTTTCAAGAGATTAGAATGATAAGAATACCAGTACAGCAATTACTTAACAGGAAGAAGAGGAATTGAAAGGGCATATGCTGCAGTTATCTGTTAGTGCTACAAGAGAGTACTAACAAATGCACTATTAAGTATCTTGAAGGGCTTAAAGAGACAGCAATAGTTCTTAAGAAACATAAGACAGCCTTTCTCTCTTGCAAGGCCCCTCAAAATCAAAATGTTGGCAAAGAAAAAGAAGAAATGAAACATGGCGTTGACAAATTTGAGGAATTCTATTCAGGTTTGAGTACAGGAGCACTTTGGCTTTCTTAGAGTAATGTTCATTGAAATGTTCAACAGAAGCTAAAATACTACTGGGATTATACACTTACTTTGGGTATCTATGTATATGCAGATTTTCCTACTCTTCTCTTGAAAAAAAGAGGAACCATCTACCTTTTAAATACTTCACCTGATGACTGAATCTAAGTCAACAAACCACTGTTCCAAGCTAAGCAATCCGACCCCCCTCCTCCCCACATGCATGTGCCACAATATACACACTCAGAGATACCTCACCCAAAGGACATTGAAAATAATACCTATGTTCTATCCAATAGACAATAGTTAGATGGAACCCTTACAAAAAGAAAAAAAATAGATGGAACAATGGCAAACACACTTTTACTTATTTCTGAGTATACGACGAAGATTCACAATGTAGTACTAAGGATGTTTTTTTTAAAATTGACAATGTAGTACTAAGGATGAGGCAGCTCCAACCTGTGAAATGTGAAGGGAACGGGCAGCACCTATTAATGATTCTTCTAATTTGTTTCTTTGAAAAGCCCCTTCTCTATAATGCACAGAAGTAAATGTGCCCTGGATGGCACAAAAAATGCATATTTCGCAACCATACACCAAATATAACAAAAGGCGCATCATTGCATTGTCTGATAACCATAGCAGCAGAAACATGTCAAAAGGTACATATAGCAGAAGCTAGGAAGACAAAGGGGTAAATGAGAGAATGAAAATAGGTCAGTTTTTAACTTTTTGTCTTTTTATCTCTCTATTTTGTTGGTGGGGAGCTTGATATCGAGGATGTTCTCCAACTCGGCTTTCATCCAAATGGTCAAAGGAAATCCATTGATCCACTGGTTGTGGCCATCTACATGTAGGGAAGGAGGAGCTAGATCTAATGGGATATCTCCTACTCCTTACTTTTCCCAGGAATAAAATTGGTACTTAGGTGTACCACTAAGCACTAAAAGGTTATCTATTATACAATGTCAACCACTTCTTGATAAAATGTTAGGAAAAATCAATTGTTGGACCACCAAGTTCCTAACTTATGCCGGAAGGGAGTTGCTAATCAAGTCCGTCTTGTTCTCCATACAAGTGTATTGGTCACAGATTTTTGTTCTGCCAGAAAAAGTGATAAAGCTCATTGAACAAACATGTAAAACCTTTTTGTGGACAGGTGGAGTGGAAGTCACAAAGAAAGCAATGATAGCATGGGATAAAGTGTGTATGCCTAAAACATTAGGTGAACTTAATATTCTAGCTATTACTGTCTGGAATAGAGCAGCAGTTCTTAAACTACTATGGAATTTATATTGCAAAAAGGACAATTTATGGGTGAAGTGGGTTCACAACTATTATATAAAAGGAGGTTCAATATGGGAATGCTCTCCTGCCCAAGCCTCATGGGTGGTCCAGAAAATATTGAAGACCAAGAAGCATTTGCAAGACATGGGTGTTTCGGAAACTGAGCTTTCAAGCATGCAAATCTATTCTACTAAACATATGTATAACCAACTAAGGGGGGTCTTTGAGAAAGTATGTTGGAGGAAAATCATCTGCAATAACCCTGGCTCTCCCAAATGGATTTTTATTCTAAGATTAGCTGCCCTTACACGGTTATATACCGAGGATAGACTAATGAAGTGGGGCATTACTGACAACCAGCAACGTGCTCTTTGTAGCAATGGCTATGAATCATGTGAGCACCTATATTTCACTTGTGAGTATTCTTGGTTCATATGGACAAAGTTGTTGCTTTGGCAAGATATTAGAAAGTCCAGCGAAGACATGGCAAGAGGTGATAAATTGGACTACAATCAATGCCAAAGGAAATGTAGTAGCAACCATCTTCAGAATGACACTAGCAGCTGCAGTGCATCACATATGGATTGAGAGGAATTGCAGGATCTTCCAAACTAAATGCAGTGAGGCACAAATAATTACCAGGAAAATAGTGCAGGAGTTATTTCATAGGGGATCATTAAAACCTAGACTTGCCAGCAAACTAGCAGAGCTTAATTACTATCCCTAGAGCTCCTTTTAAGTTCTTTTGCCTAAGTAGATCTTGATGTAATGGTAGGAAAACTTGTTAACTGCTTGGTTGCCATACCAACAGTTTGTACGGAAAGTTCAACACGTTTGAAAATAAAAAATTTATTTGCCAAAGAAAAAAATTGGTTGTCGGATCAATATTGATCCCCAAAAACGCTTAAATATTTCACTGAGGTTTTAGGCTCAATTTTAGTTGCTATACAGGATAGATTGTGAGCGCAGGATGCCTATCAAGTTGTAGTATCTTCAGTTTTTGCGAAGTCCATAATTTTGTCTAGGCAGGTAAAGTGAGCTTAAACACATATTTCATTGTTGGAGAACAATAGGAATCACAGAAATCAAAATAGAAAAAACAGCAAGCCAGATTTAGGACAAGTCAAACATGGTCTCTACAAAACACTAGTTTGTGACTTGAACCTATACCATACTTTAAGCTATCAGTAAATAACAGAACACAAACAATTGGAGGACCAATCATAGAGATTTCTTTCTCTTAATCATTAGGTTAACGGAAACTTCTATTCAATCTCGCGCTCAATGAAAACATTATTACTACATTTCTTCGATCAATTAATGACCATGAAATGAATACTTAGGAGAGGGGAAGAAGGCGGTTCATTTAGGCATTTCTTCAAACACCTTTGCTCCAATTCATGATTAATTTTAAGAAAAAAACCTAGATTACGCAGTATAATGGGTTTCTTTTCTGGTTTTCCTATTTGCTGTTTGGGGACCGCGATAGCATATCATATGTTAATCTTAAGCAACGCTGGTATGGATGAATGGCAATAAGAAACTTACATAACTGCGCCAATTACAAGCGGAAACGACAAAAATCTTCTCCTGAACATCTTCCCTATATCTTCTTCTAATCTTCTCTCAGTTCAGTAGTTCCCGTCTTGAGAAGCAAAGAGATCGGAGCTTTCGGGCATCGGTTGTGGACCTAATGTTTTGATCAATTACATTCACAATCTCCTATTCCTTAATAAAATTACACAACTCCCCTTCTACTTTTCGAAATTACCTTCAACTACCATCCAATTTAGTATGCTCCTTTATAAGTTTCATTAAGTCATCTTAACTTCTTTGTATTGAATATGATTACCAACTCATGATTGGTCAAACATTTAACTACAATTAGCTTTTACATTAGAGTTAAATGAATATTCACTGTCGGTGGAAACTTTATTCTACACAAGCACCTAATTTTAATAGATAATCACTAATTATGACATTATTAAAATCATTTTCTTAATTATTTACTTTTTTTTTTCTCTTTCCACTCCTTAAGTCTTAGAAATTGTTATTTCCCTAGCTCACGTCGATTTCTCTCCCAACGCTTTTCATTTCAGTGTTAAAAAGATAATTATTGTACCTCTCTTTATCTCAAAAAATTCTACCAACAATTATTCTACAAAGAATGTAGAATCATACTTAGCAAATTTAAAAAGTTATTTTTTTGTTCGATGTTTGGATTGTGATAGCTAAACAAGTTAACTTTTATTACAAATTTTTATATGCATGTTAAATATTTTAAATTATAATTATCATAATTTATACTATAATATTTTTCAAGTATGTAAATTTATATCGAAAAACTAAAAAACTTAATATCAAAATTTAAAAGTTTGAATTTCACGAAGTAAAATTTATCACATAAATTGAGATATTAAAAATAGTATGTTATAGAATGGTAATAGTGATGACTTAGGTTTGTTTTGTTGATCCCTTTAAAGGTTGATATTGTAATTAATTCAAATTCAATGGTGAGGTTGATGATGTATTTAATTCAACTTCGATGGTGTTAAACAACAATAAAGTAGAAATTGACATCTATGAAAACAATACATTATGAATGTTTCCTATATTTTAAGTAAAGTAATGCTATTTTTTTTATAAAAATAAAAATAAAGATGATAGGGTAAGTATAGAGTCCTAGTTGCCTTCTACAATTATTTTCCTGGTTTATAATTTGATTATTAAAAAGTAAAAATAATTAAAACTTACTTATAATAAGATTTAATGAATCATAACATATGTATTGATTATCTAATGAATAGTGATAAATTAATTGTTATATATGAATTTAGCATACTATAGTCAAGAATCATCTTAACCTTTGTCTTACTGAAAAAAAAAAAAGAACTTTGTAATGGTGGTGTACTAGAAATACAGCCACCTTGAGATACAACCAATTCAACTATTCCCTACGTTCACTTTTATTTGTCGTGTTGAGCTTTTCAAAAGTTAATTTAACTCATTTTTAAAGTTAAATTAGATTACATTAATTCAATATTTTAAACAAAAAATTTAAATATTCCAAAACTATACGAAAAGAACTATAAATTACAATTTTTTGCATATCAATATGATGAAAAAATACATCATAAAATATTAATCAAAGTTCTTATAATTTAAATTTAAAAATAAAAATAAAAATTTATGACAATTAAAAGTTGACGGAAATTGTAGCGGATAATTGTCAAAGATGGTAAGTCTTACTATTATATATTTAAGATGCGGCAGGATACTGTTATTTTAATTTATTGATCAGATAGATGTACTACAATTTAACACGGCTCGTTTCAGCAATTACATAGCCGACCTTGTGATGTTAAAGCGTCAACGACCGCGTCATCAGATCAGCTATAACGTTTTATATTCTGCCGTTCTGTTCCATGGTTTTTTTCTTGGTTTCATTTTTCATGACTCCTCATATTGAAACTCGATTAAATTTGAAATTGTGCACTATAAAGTTTATTAAATCTGTTCTCAACATGTTGGGTTTTTTAAAAAAAAAACTTAAACCCGACACCTTTGATAGAGGATATCTCAACCATCCCACACCACCCATAGTGATTTCTTTCCATGTTAAGCTACTCCTACAGTCCTACTAGGTCCCAATATTGTTCTCTATATAACAAAATATTTTAATTTTTCTAGTAATTTTTTTTAAATTTTAATTTGAGGTATCAATTTGTCCCTCGGTGTATTCATTTTATAGGATATTATAACAAAAAAATGATACTCTATTTTTTTATATTAAAAAATTCCTTAATTTTACTCTTAATAACGTGCTCTTATGAATGTCACAAACATGTTTAAAATAAGAAATTCTAAAAACACTCATGTAGATACACAAAAAAGTCTTATTTCCTAATTATACCACATGCCTAGTTGAAAGATCGCCATATGGAACGCAAAACAGAGAGAGTGTCATCTAGGATGGAAGAGGAAAATTTGTATACGATTAATACATTTGAAGGTACAGGAAAAATCAACCGGACAGATGTACAGTAAGGTAATTTTAATGTGTGATGATATGTATAACTGTCTCGTCTACTTTCAATGTACCAAATGGCAAACTAGTTCACGGGTTCTGATTTTGGGTATAGATATAGTCAAGGTGAGCAGCCAAATTCCTTCTTTCTAAACATTCTTCATCCTGCCCTCCGTTGCAGCTCTCTTGATCATTTGCAACTTGTTTTGATTCCATAACATGATCCTGTAACGTAATAATATAACAAAATTTTAGATCATCGTCTAACGTTTAATCATAAAATTTATCGAAAAGGCGAAAATTTCAAAACATCTTGAACTTTGGTTACCTGGTGTTGATCAATGTTGAGGGTGGCCTCGTGAAAAGCTGGGCCAGGGAGAGAAGCATAGGACAGGACAAAACAGAGGAGAAGTATAATGAAGAAAAAACTGGTATTGGCTTTAGACATGGTTAATTGGTTGTTAATTTAATGTAATACTTGTTTCGAGTAATATTGCTATGTAACTCCAGCTCTATATGAAGCATGTGTTATGTGGTGGCATGTATTTATACTGCGAAATGGAGGGCCTATCTCAACGATTGAGTGTGAACTAGGATGAGTTAAATGGGCGACTTTAAAGATATTTGGGTAATGGAGAATCAGGAAATTAATTGTTTTCTCAATTTGGACCAGGATATAAGTATGTACAAAGTCTTATTTTATTTTTAACAATAAAGGGTAGAAGAAGAAGGAATCTTCGAAGGAGTATTAATTAACGGTGACCACGATAATTTATTAATGAAAGGAAAGTTCATAGCTACGTACATAACGCCATTGATAAATGGTTGTTACGTTTCCTAACTATATATTGCTAGTAGTATTCATCTCTTCTTTTTTTTCAATTAGAAAGGCATTTATGCTTTGCTGACCCAATATATTTAGCTAAAATTGGGGTGCGACTTCTTTTTGTGATGAGCGTACTTAAAGCGAAAATTAATAAAGCAGTGTCTCAGAGCCAAGACAGTAAAGTTCGATTATTGTTATTATCCGTGGTTGAATTAAAAAATTCACTCAGTATAATATTTCCCGACCTAAGAATGTCAATTGACTCTGGAGAATTAATTTTGTAGGCCACTTATCATCTTTATTTTTACACATAAAAGATCTGAAAAGAGTCATTTTCTTCTACTCGATTCATAAGTGGCCAAAATGTTTCATTTCCTCCAATTGACTCCCCTTGAACAAGGATAACTATCGGGAAAAGGCCTTTCCCCGACTTGTACAGCATGAAGGAATTGGAAAGAACAATAGAACAGTAGTTCAGGAGTATTATTCTCAAACAGATAATGAATAATCAAAATTCTGAGAATGAGATGCAAGTTTGAGTATTCGATTTACACATTGGTCTAAGAGATTTTCATGATACCAGGGCGTTTTATTTTTCTACCTGGCCAAAGCTAAGCATTTTTCCACACGAGTAAAAACACGTGTAATGGTCCACACATTCTAGAATAAAATAGAAATTAAAATTTAATCCTAGTCTTCTTGTTATAGTATTATTATTATTTTGGTTTTATACTTGTATAGTCTTGTGGATATTCTGGAGGAAAACGAAATATGGGGACAATATGCATGCATCTCTAACTTGCTACTACAGCTCTTTGGAAAACTCTAAATATGTAGTTGACAGAAATAGAATAGTCGTCTTGGTCGAAGCACATTTAGTACAGCAGCTTGACATTTTTTATTTCTCTTCTTAATGACAACATATTTGTTTGAGATATAGTGCCACTTTGTAATCACAACATGATCATGAATATGGACGAGGAACGTCCCCAATTGAAAATATTAGTCCAAGACTACACAACGGAGCCAGGTAGGGTCAAGGGGTTCATCCAAACTTCCTTTGGTGGAAATTACAATTTTTATACATGGTTAAAATTATTTTTAAATATATATTTAATAGATTAGGAAATTAGGATTCAGTCACCTAGTACAGTTATGGACTTGTGGTGCACGGATAAATTTGATATCTTGTAAGTAGTATATTATATTACCAGTAGAAGATGAAATATATCTCTGGATAAAACCAAATATATGTCAACTTTTAAGTCATCATTCTTATTGGTACTTACTTGAATTCATGATAATATATTAATCACCATATTAGGATTTAGCCAAAAATAAGCATAGTACTAGTCCAACGCTCACCTTTTATTAATTCAACGTACAACTACCGGTCTTCTCTTGTATCCGTGATCGAAATGCTGCGCGTGGAGTGTTGCAATAAGTTTGATACAGACATCCGATATATGATAAATTTTAAATAGAAACAGTATTTATCTTGGTACATACTTCTACAAGTAAAAAAAACTATAGTGAACTTGCTCTACTAATCGACCAACTTGTTGGGTTTGAAAGGTGATTAGGGTGTCATGCAGAAGCTTATAATTTGCAAATCATATGACGATAAATTAGATGACAAATAAAACTATACTAAAAGACATAATATTATTATATGATAGGACTAATTGGCCTACATAATTAAAAACTAATAAAAAGTCATTAAAACTGTAGAGAGAAAATCTCCCATAAACAAAACTCTTAATTGTCTACATTGTGGATTTTATTGTGTTATGCTATGAGAATAAGAATCTTCAATTTATAGATCTCCAAACATTTCCTCTAAGGAAAGAATAAATCAAATATGAAAGAAAATTATATTTTCCTTTCAGAAAAAATTTAAGCATTTATGGTAATACTTTGACTTTTCTTTAAGAAAAAAAATAAACTTCAAATAAGGTAAGAAAATCAGGCAAAACCCTAACAAAACTTGCATACAAGAAAATTAAGTAATCTTGCATACACCAGGAACTTCAAATGGGATTTATTATGGTACATACTTCTAGAAGTAAAAAAAAACTATATGGTGAACTTGCTCTTCTAATCGATCAACTTGCATACAAGAAAATTAAGTAATCGATCAACTTGCATACACCAGGAACTTCATATGGGATTTATTAACGTACAGGAAAAATCAACAAGAAACACACCAAAAGCAATACTATATCATATGTGATAGTTACTCACCCGTTCTATCACTACTTTAGTGAAACATAAATATATTAACGGAAAACTTAGGTCAGTTAATCATTGTTAAACAAATTAACTGATCATATCGTCCTTGGGAATAGTACTTTCTTCAAGGGTTCTGATTTTGGGTATAGATATAGTCAAGATGAGCAGCCAAAGTCCTCCTTTCTAAACATTTTTCTTCCTTGACTCCTTTGCAACTCTCTTCCTTACCAACTTCCTTTGGTTCAACAACATCCTGAAATAATTCAAATTATTTAATACTAATACGAGACTAAATTATTTGTGAATAATAATAACGTTCTATATTTAACAACGTAACTAAGTTGTTTAGTCAATGAGATAATCACATAATTCAACAATCACACTACTATGTACCTGGTGTTGAATATTGTTGAGAGTAGCCTCGTGAAAAAGTGGCTGAGGGCGAGCAGCATAGGACAGGGCAAAACAGAGGAGAAGGATGATGAAAAAAAAGCTAGCAGATGCTTTAGACATGGCTTATTATTTAGCCCTAGCTAGATGCTTAGTTTTTGAGTACTATGTAGGAAGAGATGCAAAGAAATAAATATGTTGTCTATAGCTCAATGGACTCTGTGTTATGTGGTGGCTTCAATTTATAATGACAAATCGCAAAATTTCTAGTGTGAACTTGAATGAGTGAAAGGGAGACTTTTAACATATCCATAATCCATGTCAGGGAAATGACGATATTTTATCTTTAAGTGGACTACAATGTATGTAAAATACCAAAGTTTTTTTCAGAATTAAAAAATGACCAGAGAAAGACATACATCTTCAAAGGTAAAATTAATTTACTGGTAGATAAATAGATACAAATACCTATTTGTTTAATATATAGTCGTATTCCAATTGCAATTAGCAGTATTAATTAATGATAATTAAAAATGGCATTGTCTTGCTAAGAGTTTTTAGTTTTGGGCTACCACGCCTTCTGGGGTCCGTTAAACGTGCATTATTGTTTTTAATTTCGAGTTGTTAAAGGGAATAGGAAAATCTGAATGAACACCATTAACTCGGAGATTGACATTTGAATTTGTTTCTCATCACTCAATTTTGTGACCTCTCCTCATCCATAATTATGACCCCTTTTTGTGGCCTAGGTTGAAGGGGGTCTCAAAATAACGATAAATTATCTCTGTGAAAATAGTCCCTAATATTTGTGTCATGATAGATTGCTACATTCTTTTCAAGAGTAACAGATAATTTGTAGTACAATTTGTAGCCTGTAGGAACAGAATAATCCAAGAGTAATTCCAAACAAATTTATTAGTAGTAATCAAAATTCCAAGAGTGAGATGCAAGTTTGAGTATTCCAAGAGGTACACTTCTGTGAAGCAACGTACGTATGATATAATCAAGGTTTCTATATTTTAATGCATTTATGATAGCCATTCATTTATCTAGAACAGCCAAGAATGTTCTTTTATCGGTTTTCTTCATGATCAACCGTCTTCTTTTTATTACTTGTTCTTTCTTTAGGTGGTTGGGAATTTAATTTTTTTTGTGTAGTCTTCTTGTTATGATTATTTAATTTGTGGTGCCGTGTGTTGTACGTAGTATTATGGGGATATCTGGAGGACAGTGAAATATGGGGACCTGGAAATTTATTTCATCAAACTAATTTCATGAACTTGTTGTGGCTAGAGAGCTCTGAAAACACTATATATAGAGTAGGTTACGTAGCAGAATCGCCGTTTAAATTGAAGAATATCTAGTAAAGTTGACATTTTTGTTTCACATACTTAATGATGAATGAATAGTTCTTACATATTTATTGTGATATATATAGGTCAATTTCCTTATCTGTCTCTTGATTATCATGGTCCCATATGATATATCATGTTACTTCTATTTCAAAATGAAAACTATCATTGTTAGGCTTGCATACCATTAAATTAAGATGTTCGCGTCTTTTAAACAAAATAATCAACAGATAAAATTACCATACAGTTATAACTTCTTTAGAAAAAAAATGAAGTTGCATGTGGTGCATGGAAGTAATTATTGAACATAATTTGTAACTTCAGCATTTTGTTTCTTCTCAACTTGATAAAGAAACATGAGCCGATCTATGGCCACGAACATCGTTTGTTGAAAAATTACATTATTTATACATGAAAAAAAATAAAAAAAAATATATATATATATATAATAGATGTTGAACCTTGCAGGTATTCCCTTTGGCTTCTTTGCTTGTTTACTTCTTTGTATTTGGAACACCGTTAATGAAAAGGTTACGTGCATTGAAGAGGTTCTAAGCTTTAGGCTTAGCCAATTTGTAAAGGTGGTGATGGATACAAGAAAATATACAAGTGGTGCCTTATTTTAATTCAATTCAATCCACTCCACGGTCTTCTCCAACCGCAAAGGCTAGCTGCTTTAACATTAAGCGGACTAAGCAATGTGTTTAATTAACATAATTAAGAAATTATAAATCATTATTCTAATGATCATGAGATGACCATCACCCGAAGTACTCAAGTACAACTTGATGGAAAGCTTTGAATATTCAAATACTATACGCTAACTGAATTAATAACTAAAAACGTATTTAATTAAATAGTGTTTTGGAGAAAAATAATACTAATATTGAACAACAACCTAAATATGTCCTATTTACCAAAGTTGACCAAACGCGGAAGGCCATATATCTAAAAGTCATGTTTTCATATATACTTTTGCTTTAAAGAAATGGGATGTGCCTTAAAAAAAACCAAAGTGAAAAGAATGTTTGAAGTTAGACCAGTCAAAAGCTCTGATCCGTTAAGCGCTTTCGGCCGTTAAAGAACAAATGCCTTCTCACAAATTGCTTAATTCCTACCTTTTGTATATTTTTCTTGCTTAAGCAAACAATAGGTTTTATATAAATATGCTGCATGCCAAAGAAACAAACAAAGAATTGAAGAAAGGAATTTAAGAATAAAAGGGTTTTAACAAGATCTTCTAAGATTGTGATTCAGCGTTTTTTTGACAACTTTAGTGTGACAACCATATGAGCTGACTAAGAGAAAGATTGATATGGGCAGGAAAAAGAGAAAGATTGATATACTTTTGTGTATAGGCCGACAAATTTCTGAAAAATTGGTTGCATATTACACTTTTGGCGAATAGTACAATATTGAAATGATAATGAAAAATGAAAGAGTTTAATAAGTCTTAACATAAGTTTACATGAAATGCACATTTTTTCAAATCCAAGAGCCAAGAGGTCTGTCTATTAGGCTAAAGCAGACAATACGTGTCATAAGTTTAAATTGCGACATTTAAAATCTGATGTGAAGTTAAACTTTCAGCATTCAAATAAATGCACGTATCCAAGACTCCAAGTAAATGATATACGGCTAGTTTAGAAGAGTGGATTGATTGAAGAGTGTTTGCTGCATGTTTACTGTTTAATTATCAGCAATAGGAAAATACTTGTTAGCATTTATTTACATTAACTCAAACAATTTGATCTTAAGCGTTATAAATTAAAGTGGAAAATATATACCGATGATCAAATGATAAAAACATAAATATATGTGATGTTCAAGACACGCATTTTGATGTTTGACTATCGATACAAAAGCTTCAAAGACGTTTTGAATACAATTCGTTTGCCTCCTAACGGTCAAACAAAAAATTGGCATAGCAAAACCTCATAATCATTTTATGTTTGACAATCCAGGCTGGCCACTATATCTATTTTAGAACAATTTGTCGTAAAGTATCTCTTTTTTTGTTCACTTTCATTTTCTTTTTTCTGAAATTCTGCAGATAGGCTTGATAAAAATGATGACTTGCTTGCTTTAGCTATTGGTCTTGCATCTATTAATGTGCAAATTGACATTTGGTGCCAATATTCAAAGTGAGACTAGAGAAATGGAAAGGTTCAAAATAAAATAAAGAGGTCATGAATTACTTGTCAATTGTTATCATGAATGCCACTATATATAATGCTTGTACTATGGAGGAAATTTTTGCCCCATACAAGGAATTTGAGTTCTCAATTCACATTTAAAATGAGACATATTTGCTTCCTCAAATTCCTGCTATAAAATGCATTTAATAAGTTGTTAACTTAAAGTTGCTCTTGCAATCACTAACCTAATGTTCCAACTCGAAATTATTTAGCCCCTAAAGCTAGCGTCTTAATTTACAAAAAAAATTGTCGATATATCAATTATCCTCAAGTCTTTTAACGCTTACAAATTACAAGTACAGCTACTTTTTATCAGTATTTTTCAAATGGAACTGATAAGGAAAAGCTCCTTTACCGTTAAGCTAAATATAAGCTATATTCAGAATTCACATGCACATGGCATCAATATAAAACCAAAAATATAAATAAATGAAAATGGATTATATATATTAGGCCCATGTCATTATAAGATCTTTGATCATCCATTAATTAAAGTAGAAATGAGGGATGTGCGCTATCCTTGATGTATGAACACTTAAAATCATATGTTGAATGACGATTAATAGTAATTATTCGCAAAACGTGATGATTAACTATTGTGGACTTAAAAGGAGACCTTTGAAAGTTTGAATTGTTATTTTATTGTTCCCACCATCAGTAATTCTACTATATTAGAATTTAGAAGTATAGGTTTAGGGAGAGGTATCAACATGTTAGTTTTTTGTCAATAAAATTAAGGTTGAGGATTGTTTTATCATTTTATGTATAAACTACACTATATTAATGGTAGCTAAATGTAAGTGACTTATATTTAAGAGCTACTGCATTGGCTGTGGAAATGTGTTATTACTACTTTGCCACCACATGGCTGTTGAAATGAATTATTACTACTTTGCCACCTCATGGCTTTGGGAAAATTCTCTACTTTGAATATGAATAATTAATATTTCCTCCTCCTTATTTTATTTTGTACTTTTTCTTTTTAATTCGTTTAAAAAAATGTTATTTTTACTATAATTTTAAATAATTTAAATTTAAATATTTTATTTTATTTTTAATGAAATAATTTACAATCACACAAATATCTAATAATATTATTTTAGACCATAAATTCCAAAAAAAAAAATCTTTCTGAAACATCATGACAAATAATCCAACGCCACATAAAATGAGACGAAGGAATTACTATATAGAAGCCGATAGTTGTCCGTTGACATGTCTGTTTCTAGCCTAGGGTATTTTTAAATTTTTTTTATTCTCTCTGTATTAATTTACTTGTCTTATTTTTCTTTTTAATCTGTTATACATTTAAAAATTACGTAAAAAATATTATAAATCACAATAAATTGATTGACTCTCCAAATTTTATCTATGTCACATAAATTGACATAAAAAATAATAATAAGTATTGGACCCGTGCTAGCACGGGCTCCTATATCTAGTCTATTTACAAGTCTGGTCCCCATTAATTTTAAAATATTTGTATACTTCAAATATTTGTTATGTATTGGTTTAGTTTGGTTGGTCAGAATTGTGGATAATATACGACAGTTAATCATAACCAAAGGTTATCATTGAACTATCTCAAGTGAGACGTTGATATCCCTATCCGGTTACCATCTTATATTTTCGAGCTCAAGATTTCTCTATTTTAAACATTATGATAAATTAACAATTGTGAGATCATTTGGCCAAGTTTTGAAAAACAAAATCAAGATTCAGTGCAGTGAAGTTATATCATCCACCACTTTTAGCATCAATTGTTTCTTGCGGACATTACTCACATCGTATATGTTTGATATATACCTGAATAATGCAATGTAATGTAGAGTAGAAACCAAACATATTACGAAATTGTAATATTTCTAGAAAAATTAAAAGATTATAATAATATTGAAATATCATTTTGCTTAGATTTATGGGATAAATATTCATGATAAAATTTATTACATCAAAAGAATTATTTTTTGTAAAAAAAAAAAACGTTTATTAAAAATGTATATATATTTGTTGTATATGTATTGGGAAATATTTTTCCATCATATCAAAGTTCAAACACATCCGTACTCTATTCCTTTTTCTTTTGAGTTGATAACGAAATTCATCCAACCAGCTGCAAACCGTGTTTTTTCAATTTCAATTTCAATTTATTTGTTAATGAGAATGCATATTTCTTTTATGACAACTCGTATTTCAACTTTCTAACATAACATGTGTTATAAAACCATAAAATTAAAGACAATATCTTTAGTTTAAGATCACGAAATTTTCAAAAATCTTTTATGAATCCAAACACATAGTTTCGTGTCATTTATTCCTTGTTGCATGACACACGTTAAAACAGAAGAGGGTGCAGTGTTAGCAAAGAGAAGAAGTTTCTACAAAGAATTAAGCAGATTAGAGTAGTGTGTTGTTGATTGTCTGAAGAAAGGTATATATTGTACTCCCTCCGTCCATTATTAATTGTCATACTTTTCATTTTTAGAGTCAAATTATAAAAAATTTGACTAATATTTTACAATATATTTTTTTATGATATTGATATGCAAAAAATTGCAATGTATAGTACTTTTCGTATAGTTTTTGAACATCTGAATTTTTTGTTTAAAATATCAAATTAAAGTAATCTAATTTAACTTTGAAAATTAGTTAAATTAACTTTCGAAAAGTGTAACATGATAAATAAAAATGGATAGAAGGAATAGTTAGAAGAGGTCTTTCAATTTAAAGTAGTGTCAGCTTTTTTTCCAAAATAGTGCATGTGTAGAACATGCTTGGTCTAAAGTGAACTCCTAATTAACAGCCGCCCATCACTCTCTTTGATTTTCAATCCCACATGCATCAACTTTCTCCTAAAACAAAAAAAAAAAAAAAAGCGATACTCCAATACTCTATCTTTGCCTTTTTATTATACTCCCCTCATTCTACTTTGATGTGATACATATTTCATTGGATAAACTAAATTTAAAAGAAGAAAGAATTCATCAATAGTCAATTTATGATCTGGGATAAGTCATATGTATTTATATGATTACAAATATTTTATCATAATTATTTCTAAATATAAATATCATTTTTTGAAACATAATAAAATTTTGAAAAAATTATTAACACGTATATATATATTGGTCAAACTTATTTATCGATATAAATCTTCATACAAATAGGCGAACAAATTTATTGTTTATTTTTTTCGTCTATATACATAAATTATACAATAATTCTACATAATTATATACATATTATACATATACTATGCATCTGTCGATTATTATAAGTTTAATTAATTGAATGGATGACGACTATATATACGTCAATTCTCCAATATAATATAAAATTCATATACTGATTATGTATATTTTATATAGAAATATGTATATTATATGTCAATATGAAAAACTTAATACACATAATTTGCTAACTATATTTTGTAAATTAAACTTGATCATCTAAAGACATATAGTTGCTCAAAAAAAAAAAAGGTTATGGCAAACACCAGACAGTGGGTTTGGTAACACTTGTAATTTAACTAATACTAATATAATATGCAAGAGCTTGTTTCACAGCCGGCCGCTTAACTTGCCATACACTTTTCTGTAAGTTATATTGTAGCAAGTACCTTCTTCTGATCATATTTTATAAAGTCGGCATACTTAACTTATTAAGTTTCATTGTCTATGTGATGCTTTATTATGTCCTTTCCATTAATATTTTAATATTGAGTACTCCCTTCGTCTCATTTTATGTGAGGTAGTTTGACTCAGCACGAAATTTAAGAAAGAAACAAAACTTTTGAAATTTGTGGTCCAAAATGAATGATAGAAGTTTGTGTGGCTGTAAATCATTTCATTAAGGGTAAAATAGACATTTTATAGTTAAATTATTACTTAATATAGAAATGTGTCATTCTTTTTAGGACTGACCAAAAAGAAAAGTAAGTCACATAAATTGAAACAGAGAGAGTAGTATTGTTATTTGCAGTTTTGATGATTTGACAAATCATGGGACCTTGTAAAGGGACATGATCCTCGAGTCAATGTACACACAAATGATAGGCTGTAAAAAGTACAATTGGTTGGTGCACAATCTCCAACTGTGGCAGAAACCTCGGCCAATAGCATGGCCTCGAAGGTTGTGTCTATTATTCATAAAGGTTATGTTCAATAGACAACATTAATTTTTGCATCTTGAAAATTCTCAAGAATACAAGCAAAGACCATCTCAGTGAAGTATTATCCTCAAAGAGTAACAGGGACCTGATAGAGCTGCAAGCTATCTAGTTGTTTTAGGATTATATCTTCTGTGTTTATATTGTAAATATGTTCCTAATCTATAAAGGATTCAGATCTTTGTTCGATTTGTAAAAGTCTAAATTGGTTAGAGTCAACTGATTTAGTGGGCAGTGTTGTATCTGCTTAGTCAAATTCTAAGTCTTCTAGGAGCTAGTTAATTTAGTGGGCAGTGTTGTATCTGCTTAGTTGAATTCTAAGTTATCTAGGGTTGATAACTTAGTGGGCAGTGTGGTATCTGCTTAGGCTCAGTAAGTAATAGAGTTATTACTTAGCTTTGAGATTAATAGCTTAATCTCATTTGGTGTTGTATCTGTGTTTCACTTTTGCTTGAAGAGATTAGTGAAAACAATTGAAAATCATGTGTGACAGGTCGTGGTTTTACTCCCTTGAGCAAGGAGATTTCCACGTAAACTAATTGTGTTGTCTTATGTTTATTGTCTACTCTTTATTACCGTTCTTGCTGTGTCAAAGGACTTAGTCCGTTGACTGATAGTTGACGCACATATTCTATCAAGTATCCTACAAGACTGATTCAACCATATATATATATATATATATATACACTTCTTTTTAGTGCACCTGAGCTCTCACGTCCGCTTTTGGATTCAATTTTTTTCCTTCTTACTCACATACTTAACCTAGTCAGTGATATTAAAGTGAGCTTGTGAGATTTAAGTAGTTAAGCTGATTAAGTGATTATTAATGGTATTTGAACTTGTGATAGAAGAGTTTTATACGTATCTAATCCTTTTTGGTGTGACCAGATGTGTGATGCCCTTTTGGTGCATAAATAAGGAATTTCCTAAGTGAAAGTGAGAGAATATTTTAGAAACATCAAAATTAAAGATGGAACAAAACAAAAGAATTCAAACCTTATCATGATGAACTAGTAGACAACGTACGTGTCTGTTCTTCATACCCTGAAGTCTATTTCATGTCCTATTAAAGAATAAAGTTCCCTTGACTTGGGAGGCAGTCTCTGTTTAGTGTAACCAAATTAAAGAAATTAATTGCTTTTTATTTTATATACGTGTTGTAATATGTGATTGAGGGCCAAAAAAGAGCTTTGAATGTCCGCCTCAGGAATACCGAATATTAAATGGATTCCCTCTCCTCAATTATTTATTTTTGAAAAAGAAAGTTTTGGATTTCATATTTGGAGCGTTCCCTAATGTTAGCTAGTCTTTGTTTAGACTTGGGACTTTAGAAAAATAGGTGCAGTTAATATCTTATTATATGAAGATGAAATTGAAAGACCAAGGGTGTGTTTGGTAGGAAGGAAAATGTTTTCCTGGAAAATAAGTAGATTTTTGACTTATTTTCTCATGTTTGGTTCGTGAGTAGAAAATATGAAAAGATTTTTAGTGTTTGATTTATGAATGAAAAAATATTTTTTATTTTTACTAGAGTAGAAAATAATTTTTGAAATTAAAAATATTTTTAAATCAAACTTAATTTTTTTTGGGGTTGGGGGTGGGGGGTTGGAAGGGGGGCCGGCGTGGGGGGGAAGTGGGGGGTTGGTAGGGGGGCCGGCGTGGGGGGGAG
>JAJOOR010016541.1:0-22583 GCA_036250505.1 Solanum acaule
AGTCACAATCTTTTAATAAGTTATTTAAAGAATTTTAAAAAATTCATTCCTTAAAAGTTGGTGTAACCTTTTTTTTTAATGAGTTAATTAATAAATATATATATATATATATATATCACTTCTTAAAAGTAGGCAATGGTTTTCTAATAAACTAATTATTGTTGTTTGGTAAAAAAAAAAAAATCATAAAATTACAATAAAATATATCTTTATGTTTCTGTAAATTGCGTTGCTATTTTTTTTAAATAGACGGTTAAATAAAGTTGAGTTTAAAAATTTAAAGAAATTGAAAATCTAACTTCCTTAATTATAGGAGTTAAAAACAAGGAAGAAAAAATAATTCCACATCTCCTTAATTAATGCGGGTTGGTTGCACATGATAAAAAGAAAAAAACTATAAAAAGTTGGTTTTATTTCTTTTAGGCTAAAAGGTGCTAATTTTGTTTTAGGCTATTAATTGCTAATTAATATTGGGCTATATATTGCCAATTATATATAATAGTTGTATGTCTGTGTCAATTCCTCCATACAATATTACATGGTGTTAGCCCGGATGGGGTGGGCCAACCCATATTAACAGCTCTAATAGACACTAATTATAACATCATCAAATATTCTTTCAAAAGATACAAGACCAACTTCCAAGTCTTTAATATTACACTTTAGTTCCCCCACCTCTTCTAACAAATTTTATTTTTTCCTACCATTTATTTCAGATTTGTAAAATAATAATAAAAAAATCTTGTTCAAGAAGCCACCCAAAAAAAGGTCTTGTTTTCACCTAGTTTTTCTGATTCCAGTGACTTTTTCGGCGAAATCTTCCTCCTCACAACTGAAAATCTTCATTCTTGTTCATTGCCTCCATTGTTATTCCATTTATTTTTAATTTTTTGTAAAAAAATTACTAGCATGAAAACTTTTTAATTCTCACTCAATACCTCATTAGTAGATAAATTGTTGTAGTTTAGAAGTCCTAAATATACATTTTTTCATTCCAGTGCTAGCAAATAATTGATTACACCCAATTTAATTTATTGACATTTTTGTTTGCAGATTTTCATACCAATCACCAGTTAGTCATCAATTAGGTATAGACCGACATTGTAATCTAGGATTGATCAATTTGGTCTATGATGATAGTAGTTGAAGTAATTATTGCTGGTGGTGATTATATGAGTGTATGGGAGGAGACTCCCAAATGTTGAAATTGAAAATTATCTAGTAAGGTGATAGCGGTCATCCCCTTTCATCACAATGATTCATGCACAACATGGTTCAAAGTGTAATTGAGAGCGGACAATTGGTTTGCTAGCCAAGTGACGTTGTGATTAACTAACTAAGGCGGAATGACCTGAGAGACCCTTGTACTTGGCTCCGTTAGTCAGTTAGATCCTCCTACTCACCAGTTTGCCAAATAAACACGTAAACTCAACGAAACACAATATTTTAAATCCTTTTCTCACACGATATGTGGAAGCGTAATACACCCAGCTACATGTGGAATTTCACACCATTTTTTTAGTGAAACATCATAGCTTTTTTAAATATTTAATGACACAACAAAAATTAATTATCAAAAAAGATAAATAATATTTTAAAAAAGGTACAATTCCTCCTTCCCCAATTCCCCACTTCATCACACTCTATGTAACAAACTAGACAATCATTTAAATATTGATTACCAATGCTATTCCACACTTCATTTTTTATGTGCTTCATTGATGAAAATGCTCCCTCCACAATTGTCGTAGCAACAGGTAAAATCAAAGTCAACTTTACAAGTAAATAAACAAGTGAATAAGTCTCCGCAAGATTTGCTTCAACCAATGCCTTCGCCAAAATCACGAATTCCTTGCAAGTTGGAGAACCTGAGATTACCACTTCGCATATGAATAATGAAAGTATCGAGTTGGTAGCTCAATTCTCAAATTTTTCCATCATCAAACTCACTTGGATAACACTTTGCTAAAGTCATGACTTTACCTTTGTCAAAATTAGAGAAAGAATTGACCGGATTCAAGCTACCCATCCCAAGAAGCAGATCACTACTCGCTACAAAACGGTCATTAAGCTCTTGAAGTTGCACATCAATGACAACAAAAAAGACTTCAACACGCAAGTGGTGCGCATAACTAACACCCGAAGACTTATGTTTTGACTTTCCAGGAAAATAAGACTCATCCAACTTGGGAATCAAGATATCATGCACATCACAAAATGAGGAAACATCATTCAACAAAGATTCCCATCCATTTTACCTCATATCTTGCAATCTTTTCTTTATAATATTAAGAAACTCCACGACATTAACAATATCTTGATTTTTTTTTTTTTGTAAAATCTTACTCAACTCATTTGACATTGCCAACACTTTCAACATCAAGTGAAGCACACAAATAAATTTAAATGTTTTAATCTTTGTCAAAATATACTCCACTTGATTTCTATCACTTCATGTGGACCCTTCAAGTTCAATCACTTCAAGAACATGAACAATAGATGAGAAAATAACAATAAAGTTATCTAAAGTTTTGAAATGTGATCCCCAATGAGTATCATCTGGTCTTTGAAACCCACGTTCTTGATGTAATCCTTGGCCTTTTTGAACTTCACCAGATTCAAGTTATTGCTCTAACTTTTTGGCTTGGTGATCACGGAGTAAGTCTCTACACTTGAAAGATCCTCCAACCACATTTAACACATTACTAACATGATAAAAAAAGTCTTCAACATCCAAATGTTTTTTAGCAATAGCCACAAGTGTTAGTTGCAATTGATGAGCAAAACAATGAATGTAATATGCCGATGGACTATCTTTCATAATCAAAATTTTGAGCCCATTTATCTCTCCTTTCATATTACTAGTCCCATCATAACCTTGTCCACGTATTTTGGATGGCTTAGTGAGTGAACGGAAAGCAAAGAATAAATCGCTTTCTTCAATGAGCATGCCGATGCATCACTAACAAGGACAAGACCGATAAATCGTTCAACTACTTCACCATTCTTATTAACAAAACGCAAAACAAGAGCCATTTGTTCTTTGTGAGAGATGTCTTTTGACTCATCAACTAATATACCAAAGTAATCTCCATTCAAGTCCTCAATTATTGCTTTCAATTTTTCTTTTGCACAAGCATTGTCAATATCTTTTTCAATCATAGGACAAGTCAAAGTATCATTTTGTGGGTCATTTTCTAATATCACTTTTCCCACATCCCGATGTTTGTCCCCATGCCATCACAAAAATCCTAGAAAGAAGCCTTGATTAGTTGAAGATTCACTTTCATCATGACCTCGAAAAGGTAATCCATATTGCAAAATAAGTCTTGACACATCAATTGAGCTTCCAAACGCATTCGATACTCATTTTTTAATTTTTGAGAATGTTTGTCAAGAACAACTTGAATTGATTTACGATGATTTGACAAATCTAGCATCTTGTTGAAACATTTGTCATGAATACTATTAACATCACCAACATGTTTACGGAACCTTTCAAGTGCCTTTTTTCAACTCCCAAAACCAGTTTTTGTGTAAGACTCACTCGTACTTCCATGGAAAAAATCATCTTTGAATAAATAACAACATAGACAATAGACATAATCTTTCTCCACGCTATACTCCAACCATTTAGAATATGGACCTTCAAACCAACTTTTACAAAATTGGCGCATTCTTTTTCGAATTTCAGTAGGAGGATATGAATCCATGTGAGGTTGACAAGGCCCTTTTTGAATATAATGTTTCCTCAATTCATCCTTTATTCGAGGGTTATAGTGAGCAATTGGTACTCTTTTTCCTGGATCGGCTTCAAGTGAATCTAAATTAAGGTCATCTTTAAGATGAGAAGGATTGACATTCGTACTAGAACTTTCTTGAGAATAATTAAATTTCACAAGAAACTTCTCCATCTCAATTCATAAAACTAGAACACTTTCCTACAAAAATTAAAATTCAATTCAACTCACAATTAATTCAAATTTAATAGGGTAAGTCATAGTTAATTCAAATTAACATGGTTCATATCACACAATTTTTAACCAATAATGTCTTACAATGTTCATTAGAAATTTAGAATATCAAAGTAAAATCAAAACTCTTGTTTAATATGAAATCAGTCATCACTCATTAAAACTTTAAAGAACTCAAGAAATAGAAATAAAAAATCTTACAAAAATAGAATTACAAACTTACAATCTATAAAAGGTTGTGGATGGATGGACAAAAGTGAAAATAATAGCACCCAACAACAAGCAGGCCTATGAGGCTTAGCCGCTGGATGGAATGCTAAGGCGGGAGACGGGCAGCGGGCGGCAACGACAACAAGTGACCTGGGTTCGGAATGGGGCAATGAAGATTTTGGAGAAGTTGAAACTTGGAGGAAGAAGGGTTTGAAAATAGTTGAAGAGAAAGAGAACACTTTTATATTGTGTTTAGTAAAATAAAAGAAAAGTCAAAGGAGTAATAATTTAATTAATTTAATTTTTTTTAAGCAAATGGATTAGGTTGAGCCCATTTATAGACTAAAAAATAAAATGGTGTAAACAATTTACATGGCTTGGGTCCAAAAGTGACCCAAGCCCAAACTTAATTTAGGCAATATCTAATTAAACACAAATAGAGAAGACAAAACTAAAATAGGAAAGAGACAGTAGCTCTGGAAGATTGAAAAGTCACCATGGAAAAGAGCTTCAAGCTGGCACTGGAGATTTTGGAAGCACAATTTCGCGGTCAAGTAGATATTCACCTTAGGTGTTCACAAGTCTCACGAATACCATGAATTCATATTCAATGAAGACTTCTTCTACCACTAAATTGGGGGTTCCTTTTCTACCGATGGGCAGCATCAAAATTCTCGGGGATCGATCTTCAACTCTAAGACATAATTAGGTTTCCATTTCTTCATTCTTAACAGGTTGAGATCCCGAGGAACTAATACCACTGTCAAATAAATCTGATCTGGAATCTAATTATGTCATATCGGAGATGCCGACTTCGGGTAACAATCCTTTTATCGGAGACTATCTGTCGCCTTGCCCTCCAATCTAATTAATCGGATCATTGGTTGTTGTTCTTGGTGTTCCGTTGCTTGCTGTAGATTCCATATTGTTTTGACACTTCTTTATTCTCATATATGGTGTGCCCAGTTTTTTGAGTTCTAACAATGCCCTTCCTTTACTTGGTATTTCTCTCAAAGAATTGAATTTTTTCACCATTGGACCTGCAAAACTAAAAATTATGTTAGTAAAAAAATCTGCGACTTGATTGCCTTCTCTGTAAATATGTTCGACTAAGGCCCTACTTTCTGCTAATACCCTCTTTAAGTAGTTTGGAACAATTGCAATATTCCATGGAGTTTCCCACACTCCATCAAGTACCCTTTTACATATCAAATAATCTGTTTCTAAAACAACATGCATTACATTGTGAGTGCAACAATACTCTAGTCCAAACATTAGGGCTTTTATTTCTGCCATCAACACTGATTCCTTCCCAATATTTCTTGTTTCTGCATATACAAAGTTGCCTGCAACATCTCTAATACATAATGCACTAGAAAAGTTGCCTGTCAAAGAATCCAATCCTCCATCAGTATTACATTTGAATCCCATTACAGGACATGTCCATCTCACCACTTTACAATATATCACTGGTTTGTAATCTTTAAAGAACTTGACCATTAAAGGTCAATTATCAGGAATATCAGCTAACCAAGGGTAAAAATACTTGGCTAACATAACCAAGTTTCTATTGATTTCCCCCACCATATAGATAAAAGATATCATGCCTCCATTTCTTATTTTGTTCCTTCTTTTCCAAAGTTGCCACCCAATAAAACTAGACACAACAACAATCAAAGGTTTAAGTTTAGAAGCACACTCAAACTTCCACCAAATATCACACATTTGTTTTCGCTGAACACCATAACATTTCAAACCAGCAGCCCCAACAAACATCTGCCATAGTTTTAAAGCATCTGGACATTGAACAAAAAGATGTTCAATAGTTTCTTGATGATTACTATTGCAACAACAACATTTCACTTCACTTTCCACCTTGATTTTTACCAAAACTTCTCCAATGGGAATTCTCTTCTTCCAGAGTCTCCATATGAAAAAGGAGATTTTGAGTGGAATTCCCTTTTACCAAATGAATTTCATCTCCTCCTGATCTGAACTTCTCCTTCTTAATGCCTCCCAGGCAGATTTAATAATAAATTTGCCATTGCTTGTTAACATCCACCAGGCCTTATCCCATTCTTCTGATTTTCCTACTGCTACCAGTACCTTGTGAATTTGATTGACCACTTATTCATTAAATATTTGCATCAATAGTTCATTGTTCCACTTACCTTGTATCAACAACTGCTTGATATCTTCATAAGTATTATAGTGCTGGTTTGATATAGGAAGATAATAGAAAAGAGCCCCTAATTGAGTCCAGTTATCAAACCAAATACTTGAATGAACACATTTTGTTTCCCACCATATGTCTTGATCCATAGAATCTCTAGCTTCCAACATAAGTTTCCAGACTTGAGAACCCCCTTGCCAATGTACCACTTGGGGTCTGTGTTTTACAATACTTGTTCCATAGAAAATTAGTCCACAAAGATTTTTTGGTTCTAAATTACCACCATAATTTAGTAAACAAATCCTTTGACACATCAAAAAAAGATCTGAATCCCAAACCACCTTCTTTTTTGGTAAGCATCAATCTTCCCAAGATACCCAGTGCTTATTTCTCCCCTCTTCTCTAAAGTTCCATAGAAACTTTGCAAATATTCTATGCAGATCATGAATCACACACTTGGGAGGAACCATGGATGACAAAAGATATATAGGAATACTTTGTAGGACACTATTGATAAGAACAACCTTTCCCCCAAAGGATAATAGTTTCCCCTTCCACAATTGTAGTTTATTTTGTACCTTCTTAATCAGTTCAGAGAAATGAACCTTCCTCTTTCTTGCATGTACAATGGGACATCCCAAGTACATGATAGGGAAATCTCCTTTAGTAAACCTGTAATATTCTTCACCTCTTGTATGATCCCTCTGGCAGCCTTCCTGTACATAAAAAATTGACTCTTCTGCTTATTAATCATCTGGCCATATTCATTTTCATACCTTTCAAGATTTTGCATAATCAATTTCAAAGAGACGGGATCAGCAGATGAGAAAATGATTGTATCATCTGCATGTACAAGATGTTGATGTAGTCACTCCATTTAGGCATGCTAAAACATTTGAACTTTTTATCCTCAAATAGATTGTTCAAAGTTCTTGTCAACACCTCAACAGATAGAATAAAAAGAGCAGGGGATAGGGGATCACCCTGTTTCACCCCTCTAGAAGAGTGAAAGAAACCATGAGATTTCCCATTAATAATAATGGAGTACCAGTTGTTTGCAATTAACCTCTAAACCTTGTCTAACATCAAACTGTTAAACCCCATTCTGCCTAGCACTTGAATAAGAAATCTCCAATTCACTCTATCATAAGCTTTAGCCATATCAAGCTTAATAACAACATTTGTAGGTTTTCCCTTCTTTCTTATATCAGTAATTATCTCATGAGCTAGCAATACATTCTCAAAAATACTTCTTCCCTTCACAAATAAAGATTGATGCTGGGAGAGAATCTTAGGAAGCAAATCTTCTATCCTGTCATATATGATTCTAGAGATGACCTTGTTCAAGAAATTACTTAAACTAATTGGCCTTAAGTCTGAGGAAGTCTATATGATTTCTTTCTTAGGGAGCAAGACCAAATTAGTATGAGTAATAGATTTAGGTAGAGTATTACCTTCAAAGAACACCTTCTCTATTTTGATAACATCAAGACCCACAATATCCCAGCAATATTGATAGAACAGACTTGAAAAGCCATCAGGCCCACAAACACTATCTCCATTTAGTGCAAATACAACTCCTTTAACCTCCTCCTCAGTAGGTACTGTATTCAGTGCTTGATTGTCAGAATTTGAGACCAGCTAAGGGATATTCTGAAGCAGTGAATATTTCTCATTGTTATTATTAGCAGTAAATTGAGCCTAGTAAAACTTTATAGCTTTAGAAGCCAATTGATTATCACCCTCAGTCCACCTTCTATCTTCCAGTAACATGCTCTTTAGCCCCAACCTTTTTCTTCTTCCTTTTACCAAACAGTGAAAAAATTTGGTGTTTCTATCCCCTTCAGAAAACCATTGCAAATTAGCCTTTTGTTTCCAAAACTCCTCCACATATTGCAAGTACTTCTTGTGCTTAGCTTGGGCCTTTTGAAGAACCACTCTATTGGAGGCAGTAGGGAACTCTTTGGACAATTCTTCCTTTATTCTCACGATTTCCTCTCTGATGATAAGTTGCTTGAAAATATCCCCAAATTTTTCCTTACTCCATCTAGTCAGAGCCTGTTTGGTTCTCCTTTGCTTAGATTTGAGGTCAATAGATACATTTCCTGAACTCTCAACCACCTAATTTCTCCTAACAACCTCTTTAAGATCATGTCTATTTGTCCAAAAACTCTAAAACTTAAAAGGTTTATGGAACTGTTGAAGATCACCTCCACAAGTAAAAAATAAAGGTGCATGATCAGAGCCAGTTCTTGCCAAATGTTGAACCTCCACAACACCAACAAAATCCACCAAAGCCTGATTAATCACCACCCTATCAAGTCTTTTTAAAATAAAAGCTTCATCAGCCCTACCATTCCACCAAGTGAATGGGATTCCTCTAACCTGGACATCAAACAGATCACATGAGTTTTTGCAGAAAGAGAAATCTTCAAACTCTTGAGGATATACCAGTAGACCCCCAATTTTCTCCTCATCACTCATGTTAACATTAAAGTCTCCCCTTACCATCCATAAATTCTGCCGAATGGAATAAAGATCATCCCACAAGATGCGTCTTTCAAGAGCAGAACATTTGGCATAAAATAGGGTAGTAACCATTTGTATGCCATCCTCTAGGGTTAGCTGCAATGTTATTTGTTGTTCAGAATCAACAATCACCCCCACATGTATATGATCTTGTATAAATACCCAAATCTTTCCATTAATATTATAATTAACGTACTACATCCCCAGCTTCCTCTTAAAACTCTGAATATTCCTTGTGTCCTGGAATGGTTCTAGTAATGAAATCATGAAGAACTTATGGTGTCTATTTAACATTTGAACTCTGTGAAAAGCCTTATGAGTTCTCACAGATCTAATGTTCCACACAAGAGCTTTGTACTTCATTTAACACCAATTTTAACCCCCCTCTTCAGTGATGTTCTTGTTATCATACCATTGTTCTCAACTTTGTTGTTCTCCCCTTTATTTTTACCTTTGAATCCTTTTCAAATTGCATGAGGAGATAATCCTGCTTTCCTTTCAATTATTCTAGAATTGATATTATTATTATGGTCATCTTTATCCTCCACCCCATCAACCCTGCTTTCTATACTTTCACTTATATTAACTTCATGCAACTGATGTGAAACAATTTCATGTAGGTCTTGCATAAGAGAATCTTTCTCTGTATAAGGAATCATGGGGAGATGCTCTTTGTTCTCCATTGTTGTACAATCTGAAGACTTTTGAGGGCTTGTAGATATCATCTGTAGTGGTATAGGGTACTCAACATTAGCAATCACAGTGGACTGCTGGACACCGGTACCTGTTAATTGTTCCCCATCCTTACTATCTACTTCTTTATTACTACTGATCTAGCTGCTTTGATTAATCATTAGTTGTTTGTTCTCTTGAGCTAACTTCTCATCCTTGAGGTTTGTAGTCTTGTCCACCTCTTCTATCTTTGATTGCTCCCCCTGAATATCCTCATGTGTGCTGCATATATTGTTGCTAATTAATTTGTTATCCTGAATCTCTTGAGCAGTACAGGATACTTCATTGTATCAATTTGTTTCTTCATTGGTATTTTGATTTGGCTTTGTTGTACATCCACCTTGTCAGATATTTGCATTGAGACTGGCTTATAATTTTCCACAACTATTTGAACTTGTTGTGTCTCATCAGCCAGACAGTCAAAAGCATTGATAGTCGCCACTATATTTTTACCATTGGATTCTGCTTCTTCAGTCCTATCCATGACAAAAACTTTTTTAATTGGACACCATTTTTTGATGAACTTTTTATGTCTCTTGTTGATCTTCTGATATTGCTCTTGAGCCTGACGTTGAGGTAGCTCCCCTTCCTCTTGAACCTCTTGTTCTTTAGCATATTTTAATTCAAGATGAATTGTTCTACATTCTTCTTCATTGTGTCCTTGCAGCTTGCAGGTGCGACAATACTTAGGTAAAAAGTCATACTGGATTTTAATCTTCTCAATTCTTGTACTCTGCTTTCCTGGACTAATCACTTCTATCTCCACCCACTCCGGAAGATTTGCAATAAGGTCTACCTGAACTTTGACTCTCACACAGCTTTGGTGTGTCTTATTAATTGTTGCCAAGTCCAATTGCACCGGCTTCCCCACAGCTGATGCTAATGAGAACAAAGTTTCTTTGCCATAAAAGCGGGCAACAATTGCGGGAAAGAAATCCAAGACATAGTTTGAGTAGTCTTCTCCTGTGGTTTGCATTTGGCATCATAGATTAACGGCCGCATTTGATATGCATATCCATCTTTAGCAATAATGTAATAAGTATTTTTTGACATTATGTTAATAAAATCTTCCATTTGGCTTAATCTGATTAATATATGTCTATTCCTTAACAAACCAATATTACAATCTCCTTTGATCTGTAATTACTTAGGAATCTGCACTCTCAGATCATCTAGTTCTGGCCATCCATAAGAGAATTTACCAATAACTGCAAATTGTAGATTCTCAAGTACATTCATTCTATTCACTTCCTCCTCCGTCCATGTGATTCTAGGCACTCCTTCTACGTATTGAATTTGTTTCATTTGGATTGGTGGGACCGCAACGTGATTTCTTCGATGGGGCATTGAGTCCTTAACTAGTTCAACATAGTTTACCTTTCCAAGCCTCACCTGTGAGGGTCCATCATTGCTATCTTCCTTCATAGAAAAACTGTTGGGATGTTGAAGTATTAGAAACGAAATATCGAAATAGAGAGGCAAAGCCTGACCAGCAACAGGGGGCTGGCCAGCGGCCGAATTTGCCATTCCGGTAGCTAATAATCAAAAGAAATTAGGGTTGAGGCATGTGAGAAGAAAGTGTTCATATGGTTTTCCATGGTTGTAGCCTTTTTTTTCTTAAAAAAAGGTGTGCAACAATTTCTCAAAAATAATAGATGCAAATGGGATTCAAACCCGCAACATCAGCCTTATTAAGTCGCCCTCCTACTGTGGCACCACGTACCAGTTATGTTCTTTGGGTGGCACACTATATATTTATATAAATATTATATATATATACCTATGTATATATGGAGTTTCCATTAAAGTTCGTGGGTGGTGTGGCACCCCCACACCCCTTAATAGATCCGCCCCTGTTTTTCGATAACTTTTTAATTTTTTTATGGTAATGGCGACAGTGGTGAAGGGTGTTTATCGAAGAAGACAATGAAAAAAATAGAATGAAGTGGGTGCTGAAAACGAAGAAAGAATGATGGATGAGTGGGTGAGTACTCAACTGAAGAAGAAGAAGAAAAGAGAAGGGGTGGATTGGGGATTGAAGATGAAGAGAGAAGGGGTGGGTGGGGCTAAAGAAGAAGATGAGATGATTTGAGTTTTTTTTTTTTAAATTTAAATATTACTATTTTTTCTTTGTGTAATTTTAATATTTTAAAAATAGAAATATTGTAGTTATTTGCTACAAACACGTGTAGTCACGCAGTTGTCTAACTCAGTCAATTTAATGCCACATAAGTTTGGTCAATGGTTAGAGGGGTTCAAAAAATAGAGTTTCATTGAGTTTAAATATCCATTTGGAAAAGTAATGAGTAGGAGGGTCCAACTGACAAACAGATCCAAGTACCGGGGTTTCCCATGTCATTCCACCGAAAGAAAAATACATCTCACATTCATAAAAATGATAGACAGGTGTTTCCGTACATGTTGGAGTCGTTGTTGATAGCTTTAAGCCTATATTGAGAATAAATACCGTTGTGAGGTCTATAGGACCCCCGTCACCACACCTTACAGTCGATGACGACCATTCAATTGAAGATGAAAGTTTCGGCGATCATTCAATGAATATGAATGTTCATCCTAATGGAATTGGAAGATCCTGAATGTTTCAAGAAGAGCAAACGGAGTGTGGATCATTTGATTTATGTACTACTTACTACATAATGTATTGAAAGCTTTTTCCCTTTGCTCTTTTTGCCCAAGCTGGTGTCAATAATATGTTAAATATGTAGCCACAAACAAATAAATAAAATCAATTTAAGTTTTCTACATATTGTTGTCATTTTATTATTTTTGAATTTCACAAATATGTTATTAATATATATATTATCAAGATAATGAATCTGGTTAAACATAGGTTAGATGAATTTATATTAAACAAATTAAATGGTCTAAATTTGACGGAGATCATTATCCATGATAGATAATTAATGAATTTCAGTGTATGAATTAGTGCTATGATCGAAAAATATTAATATATAATAAAAAAGTAAATAACTAAATAAATTATATTATATTGAGGACCATCGATCTGGTGCACTGTAAATTCTAGACTACACGCTTTGTCAATAGTATATCGTATGAATTTTTAGCCTTTACTAGCATATTGTCAAAAAGAGAAATGATTAATTAATTAAACAATAAATTATTAAATATTACACAACTAAATGAGCTTAAACAATTCATGAGATCATATAAGAGTTCACGTAGATTGGGGACGACTATGAGAGATGTGTGAGGATGAGTAGTGGTTATATAATCAACATCTTTAGAGTAATGTTGACCAAACACAAGTATGTTGTAAGGATTTCATTTGTTCAACCACAATTCATTGTCATACATCTTTGATTACTATACCCAATTTGCACGGACTCTTATATGATCATATGACTTGTTTAACTTATTTAATTATTTAAATTTCAATAATTTATTTTTTTATTAATTAATTATTCTCTTTTGAAATTTCTACTACGGTCTATACATATGTATCATAATCTAGTAAGTTTATTATGGACGAATGTCTTAATATAGGCTAGACTATACTTAGTTTGGTCCTCGACTTGTTATAGTCTAGCCTATTCTAAGACCTTCATCCATAATAAACTTACTAGGTTAAGATACATATGTAAAGACCATAACTAGTCGAATTTTAAAAAGAGAATAATTAATTAATAAAAATAAATAATTATTAACATTTACACAATTAAGTGAGTTTAAACAAGTCATATATATGATCATATAAGAGTGCACGTAAATTAGGGACAGTAATCAAGATGTATGAGGATGAATTATGGTTGAACAAATGAAATCTTCATAAAACATACTTGTACTTTGGTAAACATTACTTTGAAGATGTTGATTGTATAATCACTACTCACCCTCACACATCTCTAATCTAATCCCCGTCCCCAATTTATGCAGACTCTTATATGAAAATATGACTTGTTTAAGCTTATTTAATTGTGTGAATTTCAATAAATTATTGTTTGATAATATGCTAGGAAGAGCTATGAACTCATACAGTAAATCAATTGCAAAGTGTGTAGTCTAGAATTTACAATGGATTCAATTGATGATCCTCAATATAATATACTTTATTTAATTATTTAATTTTTTTTTGCTATATAGTAATATTTTTTTGACCATTACACCAATCCACATGTACCTTACAAATAAAAGAGTATCGATCTATACGGTCCATCATCTATCAACCACACAAGAAATAATAAATTATATTTATAATCTAAGAATCGTGTACAACACTAACACAATTTAAATAATCACTTTTTACAACGATAATAAAGTATAAGTCAAAGCATATCCAATGGTAATATTTGATTTTTTTTAATATAAAAAAGAAGACAATCCTTGTTTTAACTCCCTCATTATTTTGACTTCATTTCTTGTTCAAAGAAACACGCTCATGCAGATCTCTATCATTAAAAGTGTCATGTATGATTTTCTATTAAGTAAAACTAACACGATCATAAGCATGTGTTGGACTGTAATATGATTGTGATGATTCAAATCTTGATCGTCATCCACGACCTCTATTGATGAAGTGAGGACAGTCACACTTTTCAACTTGACTTTCAAAGTATCAATGAACATGTTATTAACTTCATTCATATATGAATTAAATGTTTTCATGTAGGTCATCTTCATCTCACGAACAATAGGGGTAAGGGATAGGTGCATAATATACAAAAAAGTATATGTAGAAATTACATGATATTCACTAATTTTAAAATAGTATTATACAACAACAAATAAATTTTTATCTTTATATTGTTTATTCTATACTTAAATGAGTCTCCTTCTGTTATATTGTCACTCTTCGGTGTATGCCATCTTAATAAATAAGAAGTGGGTAAAAAAGAATCCAATGACTTTTCAACATATTTTTCAAGATGAAGAAAAATCTTATATATCCAAACCTGTAATTATAAAAGAATAAATAAATTTATACTGTCTATGTATTACTGCATAAATAGGTAAGAGATTAAAATCAACATAGACTTTTGCTCAACTAGAGTTTTTCTAAAGTCTCGATAAATTGTCATCCTTGCTTTTATAGAATTCTTTTTTGGAAAATAACTAAAATCATTCATACATATAGCTAGGTCATACAACTCAATATAGACAGTACGTTGACATGTTTGTGATTGTGTTCATTGATGATATTGATCTATTCGAGAAGTGAGGATGAGCATATCGATCATTTGAGGATTGTGTTGCAAATTCTCAAAGACCAAATTTTTTTTGCAAAATTTAGCAAGTGTGAGTTTTGGTTAGGGTCCGAATCTTTTCTTGGTCACATTGTTTCAAGTAGTAGATCCTAAGAAGACGGATGCGATTAAGAGTTGTCCTAAACCTCTATCCCCTTTGGATATTAGAAGTTACTTGGGTTTAGCTGGTTACTACAGAAGGTTTGTTGAGGGGTTTTCTTCGATTGCCTCTCCATTGATAGCCTTAACTCCAAATAAGGCTAAGTTCATATGGTCTGAAGCATGTGAGAAGAGCTTTCAGGAATTGAAGGATAGACTTACTTCTGCTCCGGTGTTGACCTTACCGGAAGGGACTGATGGTTTCGTTATTTATTGTGATGCCTCGAGGATTGAGTTAGGATGTGTACTTATGCAAAATAGGAAAGTCATTGCATATGCCTCATGACAACTTAAGGTTTATGAAAAGAATTATCCCACCCATATCCTTGAACTAGCGACTGTTGTTTTCTCCTTAAAGATTTGGAAACACTATTTGTATGGAATTCATGTCGATGTTTTCATCGACCATAAGAGCTTACAAGATGTGTTTAATCAGAAGGATCTAAATCTTTGCCAAAAAAGGTGGCTTGAGTTATTGAAAGTTATGATATGAGTGTTCTCTATCACCCCGGTAAAGCGAATATGGTGGTGGATGCTTTTAGTCGATTATCTGTGGGTAGTGTTGCTCATATTGATGAAGATAAGAATAAGTTGGTTCGAGATGTTCATATATTGGCCCGATTAGGGGTTCAGTTAGTGGACTCTACCAAGGATGGTGTTATTGTTCACAACGGCTCAGAATCGTCTTTTGTTGCGGATGTGATAGCCAAGCAAGGTCTTGATCCAATTTAGGTTGAATTGAAGGAAACGGTGCTAAATAAATCAGTTGAGGCTTTTTCCCAAGGGGAGATGGTGTGCTTAGATATCAAGGTCATTTGTGTGTTCCTAATGTTGATGATTTGAGGGAACATATCTTGATAGAAGCCCATAGTTCTCGATATTCCATTCACTCGGGAGCCACGAAAATGTACCGTGATTTGTGGAAGATCTATTAGTGGAATGGGATGAAGAAGGATATTGCGGAATTTGTGGCTAACTGTCCTAATTGTCAACAAGTGAAAGTTGAGCATCAGAAACCGAGAGGTTTACCCCAAGACATTAGCATTCCTACTTGGAAGTGGAAAGATGGGAATATGGACTTTATTGTTCGTTTGCCTCGCACCCGGGGACAACATGACTCGATTTGAGTTGTAGTAGATCGAATGACGAAATCAACTCATTTTTTTCCCGTCAAGATTATTATTCGGTGGAGGATTATGCTAAGTTGTATTTGAGGGAAATGGTAAAGTTGCATGGAGTGCCTTTATCCATTATCTCCAATCGTGGTACACAATTCACTTCTCTCTTTTGGAAATCTTTCCAAAAGGGTCTTCGTACTTGTGTTAAGATTAGTACGGTCTTTCATCCCCAAACCGACGGGCTTTGAAATATATGTTAAGAGCTTCTGTAATTGATTTCAAGAATAATTGGGATGATCACTTGCCTTTGATTGAGTTTGCCTATAACAATAGTTATCACTCAAGTATTGGTATGGCTCCATTTGAGGCATTGTATGGTAGCAGGTGTAGATCATCTATAGGTTGGCTTAAGGTGAGTTAGGTGGCCCTAATAGGTCCCGAGTTAGTACACGAGGCCATGAAAAAAGTTTGACTTATTAGAGAAAGGTTAAAAATGGCTCAAAGTCGGCAAAAGTCATATGTCGATGTTAGGAGAAGAGATCTTGAGTTTGATGTTCATGATTGAGTTTACTTTTCATGCATGCAGGGTGTAATGAGGTTTGGTAAGAAAGGGAAGCTTAGTCCCCAATATGTAGGCCCATATCAGATTTTGAGGCGCGTTGGTATGGTTGTTTATGAGTTAGATTTGCCTAATGAGTTGTCATCGGTGCATCCACTTTTTTCCATCTCTATGTTGAAGAAATGTGTTGGTGATACGACATCTATAGTTCCCTTAGAAGGTTTGGGAGTTGAGGAGAATCTTTCCTATGAAGAAGTTCTGGTTGAGATTTTAGGCCGACAAGTCAAGAAGTTGAGAAATAAAGAAGTTGCTTCCGTGAAAGTATTGTGGAGGAATCAGTTAGTTTAGGGTGCCATTTAGGAGGCCGATATGATGTCCCGATACCGTCATCTCTTTCCTTCTACCCCTATTCTAGCTTGAGGTAATGAGTTCCTCATGGTTTGCTCTCTTAGTGTCATATGTCTTAGACATGTCCATGATTTCCTCATTTATGCATGTTCATGAAAAAGTTTAAGTTTTGAACAAAATGAGTTTACTTAATTGATTTCTACGTGTTTATGTGCATTTGAGTATGAGTTGCATATAGACTTCATGATATGATGTTTGAATATGCTTCGCTTGGAGTTGACGATTCCTTCTCAAATATGTGCATTTTTGTAATTGCATGAATGTTGGGCTGCTAGGTCTAGTTCCTATCTTCCTTATGATGTTTTGAATATTTTCTAGCTTGGAGTCGAGGTTCCTCCTTGGTTGTGTGCATTTAAATAAAGTTGCATGTATGATGAGTTGGTAGTTTAGAGTCCTTTTCTTCTTATGATGTCTTGAATCTTATTCGAGGACGAATGATCCCAAGGGGGAGATAATGTAACACCTCAAATTAGAGGGCGATAGTTATTTCTTGGGGGCAGTTGGGTGTTTTCCTAATTAGTCTAGCCTAATACTATGTCGTTTTACCCTTTACCATAACCCATATATAAGTTATTTTACCCTAAATTAATTCATTAACTTCATTCTCTTCAAACTCACCAAAGAAAGTTGAGTCTTTCTCTCCGGAAGATATTTCTCTCTCTAGAAGGTTGAAGAAGAAGATTCAAGCTAGGGTTCAAGATCAAGTCTTCATTCTTCAATTGCTTTTGGGCTTTGATAGTAAGGTATGATAGTTTTCATCCATGGATTCCTTCCATTCACGGAGTTCCCAAATTCTCCTATTTTCACAGATAGAAATTGTAACACCTTCCTATTTGAAAGAGCTAGATTTAGAAAGTGTTGTTTTTGGAAAGAAGGAAAAATCTGGAAAATAGGTTAAGTTATGTAAGTATGAGGTTTTGGTCAACTTCAAATGACCATAACTCCTAGTTCAGGGTGAGTTAGGTGTTCTTCTAGATACCTTAGGAAAGATCTTAGAATTATCTTTCCAACGCCACCGAGTTTGCTCAATTCCGAGTTCGTATGAGTGAGATATGTCTATTTGAAGTTGGGCTATCTAGATATGGAAAGTCAAAACCGGATCTTGGAAGGGTATTTTGGTCTTTTCCATACCCAATTAAATTATTTCGTTTTTGGTAATTACTTAGGAGTCTAAAATAAATTTGGTTAGTTTACGCTTTTGAAAGTTGAGTTAGGGTTGAGAGAAGAGAAAAGAAGAGGAGAAAAGAGAAAGGAAAACAAGGAATCGTCAAGTTCTTGAAGCTAAGGTCGTGGATTTCATCAAGGGGTGATCCCTACAAGGTATGTGAGATCACATAGCGTTGGGTTAGTTCACCCATGCGCCAATCATGATCCAATTCAGCAAAGTTGTGTTGTTTTGAAAGCAAATATTATGAGTTCTTGATGATAATTCGTTTGAAATCTTGTCAGCTCTTGTTGTTGAAGTTTCTTGAGTTTGATTCATGCTATTAGGTGTGATTTCGAGTAGAATCTTACATATATTGAGGATATAGTCGATTTTAAGTGTTTGGGGATAGAACCAATTGAATTTAGAGGGTTTAGAGTTGAAAAACGAAGAAGAAAATTCAGGATTTTTTGGGGAGGGGGCTGGGGCGCCACGCCTCTCAGAGTGCCCAAACAGGGCTCTGAAGTTTGGGCTCTAGGGCGCCGCCAGACAGAACTCTCCAAACCAGCCTCTGAATTTTTCCCTTTGGCGCCCCGCGCCTCTCAGAGCGCCAGGGACGCCAGTTCTTCCACCTTTTCCCACTTCCTTCCGTACTAGTTCCTTAGCAAAATACCTATGTTTTCTAGACGATTTCCATACTCTAAGGTACATCTAAACATCATGAACTCATCCATAAACATGAGATCATGAACCTTGAATCCATAATTCAACTCAAGGAAAGTTAAGAGTCAAGTCAAGAGGTTAAGAGTTAAGTCAAGAGAAGTTCATAGAGTTTTCCAAAAGTCTTTTACAAACGTTTTAACTTTGTTTTAAGACTTAAGCTTTGAGTTGAGTAAAGAGTAAGAGTAAAGTTCATTTCTTTAAAGATTATATGAGAACTAAGTATTCCCAAGAGTTAAAATGTTTTCACATTTGATCAAGAAAGAAAACATGGATTTCCAAGAGAGCCTTTAAGCTAGTTTTTGAATAATTATCTCAAATCACAGAAAGAGTTTTGTTTTTAAAAAAATATGAGCTGAGTATATTTTGGGAGTAGTATTGAGCACCGATATGGGGATGCGAGTTCATAATATCTCAAGTCTTCATAAACCATGTAGCCATCATGGGTAGAAAGGATCATACTTTTTAGATGATTCCTTTGTGCTTTTTAGCATAGACTAGTGGATCCACTTAGTTGAAGCGTTCTATATGATAACAACGTATAGGACAGTTCTAGAGGTGTGGGCAAGACGCTGTATCATCATTTAGGCTCATAGTAGTGGTTGTCGGTTAGAGAAACTCCCACAGTATTATATTACTTTATATGTAAACTGAGTTGTTATTGCATTTCCTTACCAAATTGAGTTGCTACCTACTGTTTAAAATGCTTTGTATAAACTGGAGTTGAGTATTTATGAGTTGAGTATAGCCGAGGTAAGTGTCCCTTTCAGATTCCTTTCAAGCTTATGTTATGTTTAGTTTTCCCCTCGCATACTCGTACATTCAATGTACTGATTCCATTTGGCCTGCATCATTTTATGATGCAGACACAGATAACCAGGATCAGCATCCAGCGCCTTGTTGATCTAGTTGAGCACTCAGAGTCAGTTAGTGAGCCTCCTTGCTATCCGGAGGACCCCTTGTTATCATTTGTTTTAGTATTTTAGTTGTTAGGATGATAAGAGGTTTTGTCTCGACATTCCTCTTGTTTTAGAGGCTTCATAGATAGTTAGTAGTTCAGTTGTCTTTACATTGTTATTACTTATGTTAAGACTTGAGTTGGCACTTTGGCCAAGTTGAATGTTTGATCTTTAAACGTTCTAAGTTATCTATTAAACAGTTGAGTAGAGATGCATTGCATTCTTGTATTAATACTTTAAGTCTTCTGCTGAGTAGTAAGCTAGGCCAAGGGTTCGCTTGGGGCCATCAATGGTTCTCGAGTGCCAGTCCTGCCCAGGGTGTAGGCTCGGGGCCTGACAGAAATCCCCAATTAAGTTAGGGTTTTCTTCAATTCCCATGGGTTCTCTTGATTATTGATTTAAATGATTGAATTATGATTTCTTATGCATGAATTGATGAAATACTATGATTTTATGATAATTCCACTACGAACCCATGTAATCTCCATGTTTTCTAAGTTATGAGTATGTAATGTGGGTCTTGCATTATGAAAGAAGAATTTTATGAAATCAAACATGAATTGATAGAATTACATGAATTTATGATGAGTTTCTATGAACCCATGCCTAACTCATGTTTTCTAGATGTTGATGATTGAAAGTGGGTTTTGAACATTAAAAGGTGAATTATGGAATTATGCATGTTCTTATGAAAATTATGTAAATGTTTTAAGGATGCTTTGAGATTGAAGTATCAATGATGATGTTGTTACTGTGTTGTTGAAAGGATTTCTCATATACACATGAAAGCATGATTGTGAAAGGTTTTCACACATAGTAAGGATTCTAAGGCTTAAAGGTCTTCTCACCCAGATGAATCAAATATAAAGAGCTATCCTAATGAAAGTTAGCTTGGATTGGTTATTGAATTATACTTTTCCATGGATGACTTATGACTTAGCTTGGATTGGGAAGATGATGTGCCCTACCACGGATAATAAGAACAAGTAATGATATGACTATTCTATGGGATTTATGCTTAGCACCAATAGGATATTGAGATGGAAGCTCTCCCGTTAGTAGAGTCCAGGTTTCTAGAAGCAATCTCCTTATTCCTTACCTATGTGCCCCCATAGGATGATTGTCTAGATAGACATTAGCTAGTGAATCCACCTAAGCTAGGAGTTCATGGTCCTTACCTTGGCAAGTAGGACACCCCCCTTTTCGGTGTGGGAGACACCGGGGGATCATGGTATAGCTCACATGATCTCTATGTCGGTTAAGGCCACTTCCTACAATAATAATGAACTAAGGTTACTTCAAGAAATATCTCATATGTGTTCAAAAGTTTCAAAGATGTTACCTTGCATTGACCATGTTTTATGACTTATGCTTTCTAATCCTTTTATATCATGCTTTAGCTTGGTCATTGCATGTCATGAAATGTCCTATTTTAGTATGATTTAAATATTTTATGCATGGCTATAATACTTGGTACATATTTTGTACAAATGCATACTTTTGCCTACATTTTCCCCAAATGTAGGGTCCGACAGTCAGTGTTCTCAGTTTCGTGGCTAGAGGTTGATTTGAGAGATTCCGAGCTTTGGTGAGTCCTCATGTTCGAGGACGGATTTTCATTGTTTCAGTTTTTCCTTCTTATTTTCAGTTTTGGACATGATATATGGGCTAAGCCCAATTTAATTCTATTGTATTAGATGTCTATTGAGGCACTATGTTTAAACTTCCACTTTACTTTTATAAAACTTTGGACTTAAAATCTTGTCTTTATTTTCTTTTGTTCTATTTCTTATGTTATGAATGCTAAGTGGCTTGTATGGGGCCTCCCGAGGTCCTATACGCTATGTTACATCTAGGGTGTACCCCTGGGTCGTGACAATATTGAACTATTTTCTACACCCAAGAATGACTCTTGGGTAGTGAGGAAACTACTAGATACAAAAGGGCTTATCATGCAGCAATAACGCCTCACTAGAGATCTTACCAATCAGTTGCACACCATGATAGGGCCAAATGGATTCTTTATAAAAAAGATGTACATAAATCTAATGCCTCAACATCCTAGAGTAGCATGGAAGTTTATTACTCTACAAACAAGTATACATCCAAGACATAGTTTTCATCTGTTAGCTGTGTAACAAAGACTTGCCATTGTGGAAAAAATTCTGAAATTTGGCACGTGCCGCAGGATTGTGTGTTTTGTGGGCAAGCAATAGAGACTTTTAAGAATCTATTTTTTGATTGTAATATCACTAAACAACTATGGAGCAGGATATGTTATTGGCTGGGATATAGAAGGAGAATTGGAAACTGGGAAGATGAAATACAATGGGCATATCAGAGAGCAAAGAGGAAACATGACATTGATGACATTGCTTGTAGTGTGCTTGCTATAGTTAGAACATTGATATGGATGGAAAGAAATGCTATCAGATTCCAACAAGCACGATTTGAGGCTGCTCATATTTGTAAGTAAATTTTGATGCACATTCATCTTCGAGGAAACACGATAATCAAATGGAAGCATGCATTACAAACACTTAACTATTTCATCTAGTGCTTAGATGTTGAATATGAACATTGTCACGACCCAAGCCTAGGGCCTAGACGTGACCGGCGAATGGGGAACCCGAAGGAACCCCAAACAAGCCTCATAGCATATCATTACACATCCTT
>JAJOOR010016542.1:0-28058 GCA_036250505.1 Solanum acaule
GTCTAAGATGGCCATGTGAGACTTAGACTTCCGCTGTGTGTTTTTAAAGTTGTTTTAAGAAGTTTAAATGTGTGGATGTAAATAAGTTTTTTTTATTTATTCCGCACTATTTTCATTATTGAATGCAATGAATGACTATGTGGCTCGTATAAGACCCCTTCGGGGTCGAGTACACCTTGTTACGACTTGGGGGTGCTCCCCGGGTCGTGACAATAATTAACAAAAATAAAAGCAAGTGTAGTATTAGTACACAATCACAGTGTACTGGTAGGATCACACGGCTATCCCACTAAGTGCAACATACATAAGTCATCACAACAATATAATCGCATGCATATATCGAACATATACAATATTATCAACATTTACTAACAACGAACAACTTCACATTTCTCAAGATACACAGTTATATCAAATCATTGGTTCTCTCATGGAACCCAAAACCAAATAGTAGCATACCGAAACGTGGTACCCGATCAAATAATTATGCCAAAACGTGGGAACCGATCCCATAGTTACGCCGTTATGTGGCAACCGATCCAAGTTAGTTATGTCGGAACGTGGCAACCGATCCATTCAACACACCACAATCACAATCACAATCACATTCACAAGTATATTCTCAAGATCATACATTTAAGTCATGATTCATGGCATTCATCATTCATCTATCTCATTTACAATAAATGTGATCAATAATGCAACATTCATATACATACAAGTATCATAATGAAGCAAGGACAAACATACATCACACAATCAAAGAATCACAACCATCACATACCTCGAAACAAGCTTGAAACCCTAAGAAGTTTGATCTTTCCCTTTCCAGATTCGTTCCGCTTGTTCTTGGTCTACAACAATCAATATAATACGAGAATCAATAAACAATAACTAATCACCCAAATTACTAACAATTCTATGAACAACCCATGATCCCAAGTATCTAAATTAGGGTTGTTTCCACCATAGTATCTATATCAAAACCCTTCCCCATCGATAATTACTCATTCTATTACGTTCTACGGATCGAAAAATGGATTCGGAGAGTGAAAAACTTACCTTTTGCCTCAAGAATGGTGGAAAACTGTTAAGAGTCGCTTGGGGTTCATTCCTTAGCTCTAAAAAATTGAAAAGTGCAAAATAAGGTTGTTTAGGGGTTTATTTACAACTTTAAGTCGCGTCGAACCCGCCACAGCAGCCCCCACCCTGCTGCAGCGGCCCCGCTAGAGCGACACAAATCCCGCTAAAGCGGCTTGCACGGAACCAGTGAGCTACTTTAATAATTCCAAGACCCCCATTTCATAACACACCTTTAACCAATGACACACAGAAAATACCCTTTACGCGAAGATAGATTTCGGGAGTTCTACTCACCCGAATTCAATTTCTTAAAGCCGTACGGATTCCTTAACGAGTTATCTAACCATTCATGTAATCAAAATCATAAATAATTTCTCCAATTGTTACCATATTTACCTACACCTTAATGACTCCAATTTCATCCAAATCTGGACTAGGTTGGGAAATCCAAATACTACGAAAAAGTTTTTCGACCGCAAATTTTCCCCTGTTGGCATTTTTTTGCATGTCCCTCTTGATTTCCCAAATAGCTTCCTCAACTGGACGGTGCTTCCATTGAAATTTCACGGAATTAATCTCTTTGGTCCTCAACTTACGCACATCACGATCAAGAATTGCAATCGGTTCCTCCTCATATTGCAGGTCCTTGTCTAACACAATTGAGTCTCACTTAATGATGGAATCCACGTTGCCATGATACCTCTTCAACATGGACATATGAAATACCGAATGAACTCCCGATAGATTAGGAGGTAAAGCCAATCTATACGCTACCGGTCCTACACATTCAAGAATCTCAAATAGACCAATGTATCTAGGACTTAGCTTACCTTTCTTACCAAATCTCATCATCCCGTTCATGGGTGATACCTTAAGAAGAACATTCTCACCGGTTTGAAATGCCATGTCTTTTACCTTATGATCCGCATACTTCTTCTATCTACTCTGGGCTACTAAAAGCTTAGCTTGAATACTCCTCACCTTATCTTCAGCATCTTTCACTAAATCAACTCCCAAAGGTTTCACATCTCCAGCCTCAAACCATCCTATGGGTGATCTACATCCCTTCCCATATAATGCCTCAAATGGTGTCATATCAATGCTGGAGTAATAACTATTGTTATAAGAAAATTCACACAAAGGTAAGAACTTATCCCAATGTCCTCCAAAATCAATCACACATGCCCACAACATGTCCTCTAAAACTTGAATAGTTCTCTCCGATTGCCCGCCTGTCTGTGGATGAAAGGTTGTACTAAAAGTGAGTTGTGTGCCCAATTCATCATTCAATTTCCACCAAAACTTGAATGTGAATTGGGTACCACGGTTTGAGATGATATAAAGGAGCACCCCAAGCAACCTCACTATCTCTTTCACATAAACTTTAGCCAATTGTTCGGCATTATAATTTATTCTTACCGAAATAAAATTGGCTGACTTTGTCAATCTATCAACCACTACCCAAATAGAATCAAACTTTCCCAAAGTCTTAGGAAGACTAACCACAAAATTCATGTCTATCCTTTCCCACTTCATTCCGGAATCGGCATTCTTTGAAGCATGCATGCAGGCCTTTGATGTTCATACTTCACTTGTTGACAATTTTGATACTTCGCCACAAACTCCGTTATGTCCTTCTTCATGCCCAGCCTCCAATAAATTCACTTCAAATCTCTGTACATCTTGGTCACACCCGAATGAATAGAATATCGCGAACCATGATATTCTGCCAACAATTTCTCAATTAAGTCATCTACTCTAGGAACACATATTCTCCCCTTGAAATTGAGCACACCATCCGCATCAAGAGTGGTCTCTTGTGCCTTACCAATCACAGTCTTCTTTTAAGCTCTTCTAAATATTATCTTCAAATTGTTTGGCCTTGATTTCATCGAATGTGGCCCTCACTTCAATGCTAGCTAACACCCCACCTCTTTCTGAGATGTCCAATTGCATAAATTTAGACTCCAAGATCTGAATTTCTTTAGCCAAAGGTCGTTTGGTTATACTTAAGCAAGCTAAACTACCCATACTCACAGCTTTTCAACTCAAAGCGTCTACCACCACATTAGCCTTGCCCGGATGGTATTGAATGGTCACATCATAATCTTTAAGTAACTCCATCCACCTTCGTTGTCTCAAATCCAGATCCTTTTTCATAACAAACAAAACTTGAGCACCCCATGGGGAAGCACTAGGACGAATAAATCTCTTATCAAGAAGCTCTTGGATTTGAGCCTTAAGCTCTCTTAATTCTACTGGAGCCATGCAGTATGGGGGGTGGAAATGGGATGAGTACCAGGTTCTAAATCAATGCAGAAGTCAATATCCCTATCCGGAGGCATACCAGGCAAGTCACTAGGAAACACTTCTCTAAATTCCGACACCACAGGAATAGACTCAATGGATGGAGCCTCAATCTCAACATCCCTAATATGAGCCAAATAACCCAAACAACCCATGCTCTACTAATTTACTAGCCCGAATGGAGGATATAATCTTAGCTTGCTTACGCTTGTACACCCCTTCCCACTCTAATTTTTCCCTTCCCGAAATTTCTAGAGTTACAGACTTAGTATTACAATTAAGCACAGCATAATAGGGAGACAACCAAGTCATGCCTAAGATTATGTCAAAGTTAGTCATATCCAAAATCACCAAATCAGCCCAAGTCTGAAAACCCATAAACAAAACAGGACAAGCACGATACACATGGGTAACTATGATTGACTCTCCAACTGGGGTAGAAACATGGATAGGGGCATCAAGAATATCACAAATCATATCAAATGTTGAGGCAAACCTCACGAATACATATGAATAAGTAGAACCTGGATCAAATAACATATTAGCTATCCGGTCACAGATAAGAATAGTACTTGTGATCATAGTGTCAGACGCCTCTGCCTGATTCTTTCCCAAAAAAGCATAACACTGAGCCCTATCATCTTGACGAGCCACTTCCCTGCCTGGTTGCATGTTACCCCTACCTCTCTTACAATTTCCTCTACCTTTAAGGCCTCGCTGATTACTTCTTTCCCCACCTTGTGGATGCCCTAGACCATTATTATCTTTCCCCGCGGGTACCACTGCTCTAGAAGGCTAATGCGCGACATCTAATACACGTGGGTGGGAACAATCTCTCCTCATATGCCCAGGTTCTCCTTATTTGTAGCAAGTACAATCAAAAGATGGTCTGGCGAAGGTGCGACTCCCTGGATATCCTGAAATTTATGAGATGGAGTTCCTGAGTAATTACCTGTAGAGGTGGGCATGGCGGACTGAATTGGCTTGGCTGCAAGCGTTGGCCTTGTGGACCCCTTGCAACTTAGAATTTAGTCCCCTAATAAATAATCGGATCCATTCATCCTCAGTAGTCACCAATTGAGTAGCGTATCTAGACAAAGTATGGAACTTGGCCTCATAAGCGGCCACAAACATACCACCTTGTTCCAAAGCCCTAAATTCATCTTTCTTACGATCTCTGAAAGTCCGAGGCACATACTTTTCTAGAAATAGAGCATGAAATTGGGTCCAAGTAAGTGGAGGTAAAGTAGAAGATATGCATTCCATATAAGCTCTCCACCACTGCTTAGCCTCACCTTGAAGTTGAAAAGACACAAACTCAACCCCATGTTGATGGACAATTCCCAACTTATAAAGCCTCTCATAGCAATCTAAGATGAACTCAGAAGCATCCTCATTCTCAAAACCAAGAAACACAGGAGGCTTAAGCTTCAAAAACTTAGTCAACATTTCATGCACATTACCAGTCATAATAGAACCCAACAAAGGATGAAAAAAGGCATCATTACCTACAGTCCCACCCACCTTGGGCGTAGTGCTAGCAACAGGATGATTAGTAGGAACTTGAGTTGCTTGAGCAGAAGGAAGCACTCCAGGACCAACCAACCCTTTCAAAAATGACATGATCTGTCGAGCTAACACTGGGTCTATGGGGGGAACATCGGTACTCTCAGCCTGCACCTCTTCCTCTTGTCCCACATCCTCAACATTCTCAACATCAACATTCTCCTCTTCAATCTCTTCATGATACGCAGGAGGGTTCTTATTCACAGGAGCATTCTCAACAAGAGCTTCATTCCCAGCAGGTGCTACTCTTCCACGGCCTTTACCCCAAGCTCTTCCTCTACCCCTGCCTCGACCGTGACCTCTCACTGCAGATTCCTCAGCTGGAGCATTGACGGGAGCTACGAGCTTGACACGGTTGTATCTAGCATTAACCATTTGCAGACAGAAGAGTGAAAAAGGTTATATACCAAATTGAATCGACAGATACCAATTAGAATCTAGTTATAGCATGAAAGGAGACAAGAGAAAATAGAGAGATCTCCTAAATTCCTATAGCCTCTCAAAGAAAAGTAAAGGAGTCCCCGTACCGTTCTGCGAGACTCTACTAGACTCGTTTTGGTACATCGAGATCAACGAACCTAGGTTCTGATACCACCTTTGTCACGACCCCGACTGTAGTGATTGGCACCCACACTAACTCTCCGGTGGGAGAACCACTACTACAACCCAAACCAAGCGACTAATCTAAAGCCTAAGGCATTTAAGTATATGAAAGAGGTTAAGTACAAAGGAATTAAATAGAGTTTCCATAAATTCTAACAAAAGTCTAACAATAACTAAACAATGCGGAAGAAATAACCTAGAACCTGAAAGTCAATGTATCAAAACATCTAAAGTTCAACAAGTCTAAATAAGAAGTGATGCAACTCCAATCTAATGAACTAATCAACTAACTAGAACATAGTATAAGTCTGAAAATTATGGACATAGATGAAAGAGAACCCATGGTAGCCCGGAAGAATTGACTCACCCTTGAATTCGAATGATCACTAATCTACTAAGCAAGGTCTGTCAATAGTCGCTTGAAGATGCCCTATACTTAACAAAAATAAGAGCAACTGCAGTATCAGTACACAACCACAGTGTACTGTTAGGATCACGCGGCTATCCCACTAAGTGCAACATACATAAGTTATCACAATAATATAATCACATGCATATATCGAACATATACAATATTATCAATATTTACTAACAACGAACAACTTCACATTTCCCAAGATACATAGTTATATCAAATCATTGGTCCTCTCATGGAACCCAAACCCAAATAGTTAGCATACTGAAACGTGGTACCCGATCCAATAATTATGCCGGAATGTGGAAACCGATCTCATAGTTATGCCGGAACATGACAACTGATCCAAGTTAGTTATGTCGGAACGTGGCAACCAATCCATTCAACACACCACAATCACAATCACAAGTATATTCTCAAGATCATACATTTTAAGTCATGATTCATGGCATTCATCATTCCTCTATCTCATTTACAACAAGTGTGATCAATAATGCAACATTCATATACATACAAGTATCATAATGAAGCAAGGACAAACATACATCACACAATGATAGAATTACAACCATCCCCTACCTCGAAACAATCTTGAAACCCTAACGTTCCGCTTGTTCTTGGTATACAAACAATCAATATAATACGGAAATCAATAAACAATCACTAATTACCCGAATTACAAACAATTCTATGAACCATAGATCAACCCATGATACCAAGTATCCAAAATAGGGTTGTTTCCACCATAGTATCTATATCAAAACCCTTCCCCATAAATAATTACCCATTCTATTACGTTCTACGGATCGAAAAACAGATTCAGGTAGTGAAAAGCAAACTTTTAGCCTCAAGAATAGTGGAAAACTGTTAAGAGTCGCCTGGAGTTCGTTCCTTAGCTCTAAAATTTGAAAAGTGCAAAATAAAGTCATTTAGGGGTTTATTTACGACTTTAAGTCGCTTCGAACCCTCTACAGCGGCCCCGCCAAAGCGACACAAATCCCACTAAAGTGGCTTGCACGGAATCAGTGAGCTATTTTTATAATTCCAAGACCCCCATTTCACAACACACCTCTAACCAACGACGCTCAAAAAATACCATTTACGCGAAGATCGATTTCGACAATTCTGCTCACACGAATTCAAATCTGTAAAGTCGTCAGATTCCTTAGTGAGTTATCTAACCACTCATGTAATCAAAATCATATATAATTCCCCCAATTTTCACCAGATTTCCCTACACCTTAATGACTCTGATTTCATCCAAATCTGGACTAGGTTGGGAAAATCCAAATAATATATTTTTATACATTTATAATAATTGAATTTGCTTTGTTTAATTCAGTTACGATACTGAAGAGCGCAAAAGATTCATTTTAAGTGTCCTTCGAAGCAGTGGCCTCTCATTCGATCTTGTTATCACAGAAGTGCACATGCCTGAAATGAATTGACTTTCAACTTCAACAAGAGATAGCCAAAGATTTTGGCATTCCTGTGGTTTGTGAATTTATAATTTTTTATATTCTTCACAAGACTAGAATTAGTTTATATATATATATATATCTTTGTGTGTGTGTCACAAGTATCATGATTTGTTTTCACTAATGCTCTAATTCAAGAAGCCCTTCATTTCAAAGTTTCATGAATAGTTTTCACTAATGCTCTAATTCAAAAAGCCCTTCATTTCAAGGTATCATGAGTTTTGATTTATACAAATCTAGATCTACATAAATCTCAAATAAAAAAATGGGTAACATGTAAAGAACACAAAAAATACCCTACTTTGAAATGAGATAGTTATCATCACAATCCTATATTTTGGATCGTAACACTCACAAAAAATTTAAAAATGAAAAAGAGAATTTAAACACCTTCGAATTTGGACTGCTTGAGTAAAGTAGCAATAATGAGAAGGCAACTGTCATCATCATCAACCAACAGAGTTATGATTTTTTCAGAAAATTCGCTATTTTGTACCTCCATTGATTCTTCCCAAGAAAATAATTGATAACAATTGATTGTTTTATATGCTTTTTGTTGAAAGGAAAACACAAACTTAAATAAATGAGCAAGAAAATTGAAGAGAGCACTTTCTAATTAGTATTTAAACAAATATTTGAGTCTATCTTGTTGCACAAGACTTCATCTTAGATTGCTTACCAAGTTTTGCACTCTCTTTTAGTAGCTTATTTATTTTCTTTACGTTTTTATTTATTTATTTATTTATTTTCCTTTTTTGTTCTAATGCAATTGACAACATGACTATATAAAATCTACAACAATTTATAGTAAATTTGTATATATCTACCGTCTGATTCATGATTTAGAGAAGTAATATTCCATATATTTGCTTTAAAAAAATTTGAAATCTCAATCATTGCGACATATTATTTTATTCCTATATTTTTTTTAAAAAATTCACTTTCTACTCTCTTTTTTCCAGCACCTGCATAGTATCTATCTTCAAAAATTTAATTATTTTTGAATTAATAACTTACTGTCTATCGAATTCAATTTATGTTTTAGTTAAATTTTGAATGATAAAAAGAAAGGTTAAAAATGTATCATATAAATTTAAAAAAATTAAAAATGAAGAAAATATGTCACGATCTGAAAACTTGAGTAATAATGGAACCTACAAACACCCACCGACGGGTAAGCCAATCCATAGGCAGAAATGACAAGTAATGGGCATAATGGAAGGTGTCACGACCCGATTCCTCTAGTCACGATGACACTACACCTGCTATAATCCATCAGTAGGTCAGCGACCCCATAGCCTAGAACGAAAAATAATTTGTATAAGGGTAGAACTAACATAAATAACACTCAAAATAACAAAACGAGACAGAAGTGGAAGCAACCAAAAACTACATACAAACGATCACTCCCAAAACCTCTAAGTCACAAGTACAGAGTTGTCTAACATGAACAAACAAGTCCCAAAAGTGGACCACAAGCAAGCCGTCTCAAAAGTAAGGAAACTACCTAAATATGTACACAAGGAGAGAGGTTGATCCAAGACGGCAAGTGCTCACCCACGTCTCCGATCCCAAAAGTTGCTAAAGATGGCACGAACAATCACCGTCAGTAGCTGGTACTAGGAGCTGCATCACGAAACAAATGCAGAGTGTAGTATGAGTACCAAAATAAAGGTACTCAGTAAGCATTATAGGTCGACTGAGCAAGAAAGGTAAAGACAATATGAAAAGATAAAATCTAGACACAAACTGAGGTCAAAGCGGATATAAAAGGAAGCACACGAGCATATCGAAAGTAAATCAAAGTATAACCAAACTAAACCTAACTAGACCCCATAAGCCTCGAACCCCCATAAGCCTGACAGGTACACACAATAGCTAAGTCTACTAAGAAAAGAGTACCATGAACCAAAAGTCTAGCTCCCAGCCCAAGTAACCTCAAGTACGTAACAATCCAATCAACTCCCAACCAAGCTAGCAAGAGTGACATTCATTATAGGCCACCAAACCAGTCAGTCCACTCCCAAGGACATAAGCCGCTCAGCTAGCAAGAGTGACATGGGGATGTGTCAACTCCGAATAGAATCTCATATATCAAGGCCGCCTAGCAAGCCAGTCCACTCACATGGGTGTAAGCTAGAGTAAGAGTGACCCGGGGCATGTCAACTCCGAAGTGTATCTCAAATCCCAATACCAGGCCACCATGGAACGATGTCCACTCACAAAAATTTACCAGAAGGCTCCAATCCTAGAAAATCCAATCCTTTGACGCCGCAATAGCACAAAACCTCTGGTGATGCACCGCAGCGGCCAAAATAGAGAGAGAAGATAGAAGATCCATAAATCTTTGAAAACACCTAGACTAAGGCTATACTATTAGACTCAAGTCTTCTACTCGAGTCTACAAGAATCTAGTCTGCCCAAATTGACGTCGTAGAAGAAACAACACAATTAGGCTACAAGTACCGCAAGTCTAAGACAAAACTAGTCTAATCATAGTCTAAGGCCGAACATGCTCAAATATATAACAAGTAACAACAACAAATCAAGCCACAACAACATGGAACATATACAATCCCTAACTAGCATGGTACTACACACCTGAAAATACGGCCAATCAAGCTGAAGCATTGTATCTAATGTAGGGAAAAAAAAGAACAACTAGGTACTCGCCCTCAATTCATTCAAATCAACATGGATTTACGTATTCAAGCTCAATCTAATAGAAAGGAAGTCATAGACTACTAGTAGCTTGATCGCGCGAACGCCAATCTAATTAGCTCTGAACACTATGAGATTTGTGTAAAACTCTCTAAATATAAACTAGGTCCTAGGCCTATAACTGGATGACTTTGGGGTTTTGCTTTTTAGTTAGCCTTTAATTAATTAGGTTTAAAATTAAAAGATACTATAATAGATACTCCATCAAACTATACAACAAATCTATGCAAAGACTCCTATTAAAAGTTTCAGAGCAAATCATACGACAACAAGGTTTTAAATTCTTGACTTCTTGGTGAAGAATTGAAGTGATTCTTCAAGAACACACTTGTGAAAGAAATGTTTTAATAATGATGTATTTTGAAATGATATAAAAGTAAAAAAAATGAAAATAAACCGAAAAGTACCGATATCGAAGAAAAATCGATATGATTGCAATGATTTTTAAAAATCTAATTTTGATTAATATATTATAAAATACCCAAAAGAAAAAATTGGGATGGTATTACTTTTTTAAATAATTGCACCCCTTAGTCAAGTATATCCTCCGTTGTATTAGTAAACTTTTATATTACTAAAGTCACTAAATTTTATCCGTTGAATTTGTAAGGGAAAAAGGCATAAGTGTAGGATCAAAATAATCAAATATCCTGCAGATGTTAACAAAATAATTAACGTCAGAAGACAAGTAAGAAGATAAATGAGAAATTTAATAAAAAAAAATAAAAATATTTAACGTAGTTCGGTTAGTCCACCTAATCCATAAAAGGAGATAAGCAATCCACCATATACAAGAGGGTACAAAATATCGAGAGAAATAACCTCACAAAATTTACTAAGAATAAGTTCACACAAGTGATAGCATAACACTTGTGTCTCACAAATTCTCCTCCTAAATAGAACTCTTCATGCCCTTAGATATAGATTTCCATTCAGTTTATATCTGCACACAAGTGTAACACTCTGATAAAAAAATTCAAACAAAAATCTTTGTTACCCTCAAATAAATTACGGTTAAAATTGAACTTATCAAGTTGAAGGAAAATCCTATTAAGGCTAAAGTTGAACCTGTCGATGAAGGAAAATCTAACCAATAATAATGAACTAGGTATACACAACAATAAATATTCTTGAACTATGACTAAAATCCCAAAAACACGTCTCATAGTCTCACTAGGCATACACCGTCAAAAGTTGATTCTAAAAAATGTAGTGTTTGAGAAACACTTGAATTTCTTTTCATACAAAAGGATTAAACCCATCGCAAAAACATGTAAAATTGACACACGATTTTTTACTTAGATACCTAGGTTTAGAATTGTTCGATTGCACACTCAATATTTCTAAAAAGCTGCATATTAAACACAAAGTACTGTGGCAAAATAATGTTGCTCACTTTCTCAGACAAATTAAATGGATCTCAAATAATAATTTTCTTTTTTTCTGCCAAAGAAATTATCTCTCTTTCACCGACATATACCAGCAATATACATTTAAAAGAAAAATTCTTAATACCGTCTTCTCCGACTGATTAGATGTTGCTCTTCTATTTCTTTTTCTTTTTGGTTGTCCTTTTTTTAAAAAAAAATAATTAAAAATTGGTTTGACTGTTCAATTGGAACGCTTAAATAAAAAATCATGTCAACTTCAGATGTCTCCGATGAATTCATGCTTACAAGAACAACGTGATAACGGAGAGTCGCTACACTGAGACGTCTTCAATCTGTCACTCTATCGATCATTGTCTGCAGTTTCCTTCATCTAGCAACCAGGTGCTTTATTGGTTAGGAATCCACCCCACTGCTCAAACATAAGAAGATAACATCTTCAAAAGCTTTGGAAAACTATTAGAACAGACAACCAACAACCCTCCTTATTACAAGGCTAGGGAACAACTCTTACGCAAAATGTCAAAGATCATCATAAAAAAAAACATTACAAACACATCTAGACCAGAAACCACTTGGCAAATGAAAGAAACTACATGACAAAATCATCCATGCTAATAAAACCAGGAAACTCTAAACACATATTACTTCTTGAAAATATGAATGAATTACACAAAAGTGATTGAAAACTGGAGAGAACAAAACTTGACCTACATGAAGTTCCATAAGGAAAACTGAAAGGTGGGGGATTATTAAGTTCGGTGAATTTGTTTCCATATCTAGAGAAGGGATGCAGCAAGTCACCATAAACACAAGGTCACATGAAAGTAGGGATATGCATAAATACCGAAAAACTAAAGAACGGAATGTCCACCCCTACCTAAAAGAGAATCCAGGACAACTTAGCAAGCAGTAGCTAGCAAAGAAAGCTTGTGCCAACTGTAAAACTCAAACCTACAACAACCCTCGGGGGGTAAATTTCCAATGGAGGAGAACCTCAAAAATATTCATAACTCATAGTCATCTCATCAAGTATATTACCAACATATGCCATGAGCAGAATGAGTACACTATTTTGTATTGAAGTACCTTCTGCACGTCCACCACATAAATCATTCAGAAAAGACCACTATAATTGCCAGAAAATGCATACCTGAAGTAGTTTATTAATGACTTAGTCCCTTGATACTGCAAAAATACAAGAGAACAGAAGGATGTCTAAATTCCCTTCTACCACGGAATCCAAAATTTCCAAAATGAATATTACTAGCCCAACAACAATAAATTCCCTTCTATATATGTTTGTATTTCACAGAAGATACAATTTTTTGGCTCTCTCACATCAAACATCTTCTGTTTATTTCCCTCCATACGTTCCACATATTGCAGGTGGGAAAATGATCTTCCAAAACTGTTCCGTATTGTTGTCAATTCTCTATCCTTCCTAGCTTGAGAGTAAATTAATAGGCCTTACCAATGTAATACAAAAACTCTTCAGAAACATAGTACCAATGACTCCTTGAAGCTTAAAAATGTAAAGGTACCACATCAAGCTAATGAATTCCACATGTCAAGAACAATTCAGAAATGTGAGTGCAGTTGAGCTCTTTTAGTTTTAGCACCCTATGGCTCTGCTACCATGATGCTCGACCAAGCCTCACTAACAGTGATACATCGATCCCCCGCATGTAGTTCAGTACCCGCGGGCAACACAGAACTATCCTTGGAGAAAGCCAAACACAACGGTTTCTGTGAATATTCACAAAGATAGCAATGGTTTTTAGTAATACATCATGTGACGGTCACACCCAAAATAAGCTACTTTGATGAATTCGACCTGTAAAATCTTAATAAATGTAGAAATCTTAGGGGTCTTTTGGTAAAGTGTATTAGCAAAAATAATGCATGCATTAATTATGTGTATTAGTAATCCCTTGTTTGGTGAATAATTTCATGCTATGTATAACTAATGAATGTGTATTAAGGAGTGTATTACTAATACCATGGATTTTTAGGTATTAGTAAAGGATTTAATACATGCATTAATATGGTTAAAGACACAATTATCCCTCAAAAGTACTTTTACATCTTTCCACCATAATTGTGAAGGATACTTTTGTAAATAAATATTTTTATACAATGCATACTATGTTTAGTACAAAACCAAACAATGCACAAGAAATAATTATGCATAACTAATACAAGCATTACCAATACACTCTATTGGGTATTATATTTATACACTCTACCAAACGACTCCTAATCGTGCATCAGAAAAGAGACTAAAAGACATCATAAGCAACATGCTCAAAAAAATGCCAAGTACCATGTGATAATGAGATTTCACCTCCTTCTATGTCCCCCTCTAATATGAAAAGCAACGTATTAATTTGACCATATTTCCAGAATTAGTAGCCTACAAATACTGCTTAGAGTATACCCCTCATGTGACAAAATGGATACTGCTTAGAGTAGCCCAGCATATGGTATCACGTTATTTTCAAATCCCCATTAATTATTGTTTGAAACATTTATCTACATGAATGCGCTGTGTGTTAAAGCATCTAACCAGAAAAAACTTGAACTTAAATTAGACGGATTACCAGTGAACAACTTCATGATGGAAGCAACAAAAGAAAGAAACAACTTCACTAACCACTTCAGCTAAAGAATAATAAAAATGTTGAGCACCGCATTTTATATACCTTCCTGAGGAACCTGAGAGAATTCAATCGACTTTGAAAGACCAAAATACTAGGGCATACTTCATCTTAAACTTATGAGGTTCTTAAATTACCTGTTGCACTCCCACAGTAAGCCATATGATATTAGGGTGTTCTTGCATCCAGTGTTGCATTTCACAACTATAAAATTGTTTGACACAGGAACTTACATGAACAAACTTATTATCAGCCAAACACTACCAGCAGCATCCACGAACAACCTCGCAAACAAAAAGTAAACAGTTAAAAAGAGTATCAGCTTGCAATGGGTGATCAATCAAGGAGTATCAGCCGTTTGAGGATATATATATATATATATACTGTGTCCTCTACTTGATTGAGAGAGAAGCACACTGATGATTCTTGAAAAGACACGTCCATGCGTTGCATGGCTCACACATGATTCTTGATTAGACAATAGACATATGCATACACTGCCAAGCTTAAAACAAATCTTTAGTTGAATATTGAATTGGAAACCATCTATAGACACCAATAAGCTATGTTGCTCGGACTCTTCAACAATGTACGCGGATGTTGTCGAATTCTCCAAAAGTAGTGTATTTTTGGAGAATCCGACACAGGTACGACATTAAAAGTGGAGTCTGTGCTAGCCAATAAGGGGACAGTATTTCCAGTGTCAAGCGAATCATAAATAAATCGCAACGGCTGCAAGACTGCAATGCCTTAACTCATCATAAACATTGGGATTTAGACTCTCACTGAAGCAAGAATTAAGTTACCGCAATTTCTAATTACTAATTGCAGGATAAGCAAGAACACCTGACACTCAGACTGACAAGCCCTTAACACATCTCTTGACATTTCATCTAACCACCATGTAAATTCCTACAAGTGATGACTGTTATCAGAGACGTCATAAAATAACGAGAACAACACTGACCAAGGGAGCACATGTTCTATTTAAGTTGCTCAGGACAAATAAGGAGAAGTGCTCAAAGGGAACTTCAGAAACATTTCTATTAAATTTCTTTTGATAAAGGTAACATTTGTATATCAATCATCAGCGCAAAGCTAGTATCCAAAAATTTACATCATATCCTCCCTCCACACGAATTGGCCATAAACAAAAGATAAAGAAAGAAGAAAAAATAGAACTATCCCTAGATCCTCCTTTCACCTTTATAAGGTTATAAGGACCCTAGAATGTCTACAATAGCCACAGGGTCATCTATATACTCTGAACTACACCAATAGCAAAAAGTGATAATGCAGGTCACTTTAATCTTGTGCAGAGGGCTGCTCTTGTTATCAAAATTCCTAGAATTCCTTTCTTTCCATATGGTCCACCAAATAACATTTCTATTAATTAAAAAGATCTAATTGCAACTTCAACACTTTCCCTCCTCCTTCCCTCCTCCTTAGTCCGGGCTTGGGACCGGCTGATTTAACAGGCGGAGTTACAAGGGTCACCTATACACAAAATGTAGCAACGAATAAACCAACACTACCACAAAAGAAACCACAAGGAAAACCACGAAACAATGTGAGATCATATAGAACTAACAAAAATACTTCATTGGCACTTGGCACTACTGCCCTTCTAGGCAACATTCATAACTGGAAGAAGTGGACAAAATTACACTGTCAAAACCAAAATTCTTAGTCATGGTGCTAGAATATTTTGTTATTTTTTTAAAAACTTGGTGCTAGAATAGTATTGTATCCTATTATCTTGGAAAATTCTCAAAACTTAAAATTGGAGAAGAGCTCGTAGTGCTTGGTACATTGCTGCAAACCTCATTGAAAATAAGGCACTGATAGAATACAGTGGAGCATTCTCATAGCTTACTTTGGAGATAGTTGTGCTTCGACAAAGATAATGATAATGATATTATCACATATATGAAGTCACGTGATAGACAACTTTTTGGGCCCTTTCTAATGCAAAACATGATTCCAATGACAAGATACTACTACTTCAGAGATGCATAGTAGCTACAAAGTAAAAATGTCAATAGACAACTTTTGGGCCCTGGCTAGTGCAAGACATGACTTCAAATGCCAAGGTATTACTTCAGAGATGCATGGCTCCAACCGGTCCCTAGTCTTTTTATGAGATTGCGTAAGGGGTAATTGTGTAATGGGAGGATCGTTTGAGTAGTACGTGAATATCAATTCAATCTTTACCTCTCATACCATGAAGAAATTGCATTCGTGAAAATCCACAATTTCATATCACCTTCCAACAACTAAAAAATATATATAATATCCAGAAAGTAGATTCTCCAGCTTTGGAGTTACAAAGTATCTGCACAAAGAAAGAACAATATGTACCCTGAAATCAAATTTTTACACCAGCTCCATCACTACAAGCATGGAACCTTAGTCCTTCCCTGCTCTCACATCTACCACAAGGGAGAACACAACATTAAGTTTCAGGATGTTTCATCAAGTGCTGCTTCCAGAGTTAAAACTTCCATTTGTACAGATCTGATAGGAAGCATCTCCTGTTATTCCCTGAACTCAAGCTTAACACATCCAAGATTAATAATCCACAGATACCAATCCCAAATCAAAAGAGACCAAATAAGCATGTGAGATAAGCCAAAGAAAGAGATACCCAACTCATCATAACAATCCAAAATAGAAAGCTGACACCTATACTTGTTAAAATATTACCCTGTAGACCACCTATATTCAGTAACTGCATTTCGTACATGTGAGAGGAGACAATAATTTGAGATAAGCCAAAGAAAGAGATACCCAACTCATCATAACAACCCAAAATAGAAAGCTGCTTCACACCTATACTTGTTAGAATGTTACCCTGTAGACCACCTATATTCAGTAACTGCATTTCGTACATGTGAGAGGAGACAATAATTTGAGAACATTTAGTTTTACTAAATAGCTAAAACTCTACCACCGACACCACTGCCCTAACAGAACACTCATCCTCCATAAACTGCAAGGTGCACTTAGATTAACAAATTACTACACATCGTAGGAGAAAGCACATTAGCTAGTATCGAGACTAGAACACCCAAGTGTAGTCGAACACACACCCACAAAATAACCAGAAGCAATAGTGATGTTAATCCGAAACAGAGATTTGAATACTTTGGAACATGCAAAAATGACTAGAACAATGTCAAAACAGGAATCCAAGTGTCCATACCAGGAATTTCTTCAGTTTAACATGCTCCGGAACAACCGATTTTACTATCTTCCAACTTCCCCACTTCTGGGGAGCAAAAACTGCTTATATGGAACTGAATTAATGTATATTCGTTAAAACAAATGTCATGCGTACCTATCGCTCTCAAAATAGCTATAAGACACTTCAGAGGAAAGAGGAACAAAAGCTAGACAAACAGTTGCTCAAAACCAAGATCTTTGAGCTGATAACTCTTGACTGGCAAATTTAGACAACTGCAGCTTAGAGGAGAGAAAAGTACCCCAAACAAACTAAAACCAAAGCTTCCAAGCTACTTCAAGATGCTAATACCTACTCAACTTCACAAACAGTACACTCACATCCGTAGTGCTGTTTTACAGGTAAGAGATCCAGATCAGCAAATACAACAAATGCTTAAAAAACATGAGTCGAAATGTCGAACATTATCAAAACCATTGTATGACTATAACAGACTGCTTCTTAGAACCTCCTTGATCCATCCCTTCTCATGTTTGGTGGGTTCATTGGGTGGATAACGAAATATCACTGTACAACTAAAAAATTTGCTCACGGTAGATAACACAAAAAATCCACAACACATAACACCTGTACATACCATTTAAAGCTCATGGGCAGTTAATACATAAAGAAAACCAGAAAATATGGAAGAGAGACCCTTTTTGTGATTTTGAATGAGCCAATCACCTAACAACATGGAATACAGAAAGCAACATCTATGAGGGAAGACGCAGAAACTTGTACTAATAGTGCTCCAGAGGAGAAGATGCAAGAAAAGATGATCTGCTGCTGGTACCAGAGATAAGGTTTACTTTGTTACAAAAGAATGAAAGATCATTGACACCCAATAGCAGAAACTGCATGGTCTATACCCTTACCATCATACTACCACAGGTAGAACCAGAAAGAAATAGGCATAACCTAAAGTGAGAAACCAACAAAAGTGAGAATTTACAGCAAAGTCAAACTTCAAAATAAATCTGCAAACCCAGGGACTTCCAAGAACAGGAGGCCAAGTATTCTGCTAGACGTTCTTTTCTGCAACTGACAGATCTGCTCATTTTCCATACCATTATAGAGCAAAATCAGAAAACTTACGAATACAACTGCACCAACAAATACAGACCTTATCCAATTCTGTAAATACCCAAAAAATCATCAACCATCTCTGGTCATCAGGAAAAATGAATAGATAATAATGGTAAGAAACCTCAAAAATATCATCCTAGACTCCTCCCAACCACCAAGCTTCCAACAGCTACAAACCATGGAGAAGAAACCTGCACCTGGGAGAAAATTGAAACCCACCAGATCAGATAAGACAACTGGCAGAAGAAAAGAACTCGAGTTGCCTGCCCTCCCAATTATGACCAAGCAGGGATGTTTATAGAGTAACACGATGAAACAAATGAGTACAAGATTAAGTAGAGAGATATCAACGCCAAACTATCAAAGAGAAACATATAAAGATCATGTAATCAAAACCACCAGACATTCTCATTATCACATTATGCAAGACCTGAATAAAATCTTGCACACATGGAGCCACCATCAACATATCTAACCATCAGAAAGAGGCTGCCAGCTCTATCCCCATTAGGGGAAGGGGGAGAAAGAAGATAGGTCTTAATCGAAACCTGATTCACAAAAGAACTCCAAGAGAACTCCTAAGAACCTGCACCTGAAATCATAGTCGGAACCCTCTACACCAAAATGTTGTTTCCTAATGATACAACCAAGAAAATCAAAGCACAGTGGAACATACTCATAGATTATATACAAGGAAAAATTATTAAAAAAGAAACAGAAAACTCCTCTAAAATCATACGATATCCAAAGTATAACAGCCATACGTAAAGTGCAACATGTGAATAAAGAGCTATACTCCATGAATGGAGGCAAAGACAGCAGCATTTTTTCAAAACTGTCACAGCTCGGTCTGGGGCGGGCTTCTTAGAAGATCCCCATTTACTTGTGCAATGTTCTTACTCAATCACCAATACAAGAAACCCAAGGGGCAAGGAACAATTTCTGAAATAAGAAATGAACTATAGCTGGTAGTAGAACATGAGGAGAACCAAGTGATGAAACCATCAGTGACTAATCTGTGAAGTGTCATTTGGCTGAACAGACTATCTGGTTAGTAACATTTTTTTTGAAACTTTTTTTATTTATTTTTTTGAAACTCTTATCTGGTTAGTGACATTTTACAAAACATAACATTTGTGAAGTGACATTTGACTCAACATACACCAATGATATAGCAACACCACAAAGAATGACAGAACAAAGGTTACCTATAATCAATGGTGATTTCAACCATATTAAGAAAATTAGTGCAAACCTTAACTTGGAAGAGTATCTAGAAGAACAAGAGTTGTTGAAAAAATTCCCAACTTGCACGATCATCTGATATGTGACGGATTTACAAGGGTATATTTCATGAGAAGATCTTTTACACAAAAGATGAGCCAAGTTTTTTACTTGATTTGCTCTAGATCCAATGAATTGCCGCTAGCTCTTTGATACAAAGACTGTTCAAATGGCAATGTTTCATGGAGAAAAAAAGTGTGAAAGATCTCTCTTTTTACATTAAAGTTTTACATAATAGCTGACAGTCTGAAGCAACTCCTCAAATGACTGAATATCTGAAACATAATAGGCATGTTAAAAAAAAAAGAAAAAAATAGGAGAGAGACCTCCAAAAATAAAAAGAGGCTTCAATTTTGTATTATATTTTGAAATAGGTAACTTTGAAAAAAGAGGCTTCATTACCCAACAACAATTAGCCTGAAAATAGTGATTATGGCTGCAGATAGTGCACCCAATAAAAGAATCAGAAATTGAATGATATGACCATGTGCGGTAAGCACCACTGACATGCAAAATTCTCAGTTAAACTCCCTACAAGAAGAGCACCATTTCAAAGAGAGTACAGTAAAAAAAAATATCATACTGACAAGAGGAGAACTAAACTGAAAATTCGGCATTCACAGGAGCTTGAACCAAATGAAACCTCAACATAAATCAACAAACAAAAGCTGCCCCACGGAAAGAAGAATTTTACTTCTTCAAGACCACAACTGCAAACACAGAAAGAAGGAACAGTACAAAACTGGCAAAACCCAAACCACTTGGGAAATCACTACAGAAGACGTAGACAATATTTAGAAACCCCCTTTCTCTCGAAGCACTAATAATATCCAGATTGTCGCGCAAGCACCTAAATGACCAGTTAACTAAACACTAACCTTTACAGATTGCAAATCTAATCCCCCCATACTGTTCACTGTGTAGTATATAGATCCTACTATCCGCCAATACTGTTTGCTATGTGGTATATACATCCTTCCAACAGACAAAACAAAAAACTGGAGTGATAAGCAAAAAGAAAATGAAAACAAAGAAGATAAGAAGCAAGATACAAAAGGTAGATGAGCGCTTTACAGGGCTATGGAAAGATCCAGAATTTACCGAGTACCTACCAAATGTCCACACCCATAAGAGACTTCATCAGTTGGATCACAGCAAACATAAGCATCTGGACTAAAATCTGAAAATGCGCTTGTGGAAAGAATTGTCGTAGCTGAGAACTTCTGTATAACAGCACTTCTGACAACGAGATAAGGGATCTCTATAAACAAGGAAGAAAACTGAATCGAAAAGATAGATACTAATAAAGCTTGGACCAAGGAAACCTCAACGCTAATTGACAACCAAGGTTGCTCCATGAAAGTAAGACTTCACTGATCTAGAAAGACCCAACGACAGCAAGCACAAAAAGAAGGGAACAGTCGTGTGCAAAGCCGTGAAACCCATGCCACATTAGAAGAGATCACTAGAGATGCAAAACTCCCTTCTCTCGGTGCCTGATGATATCCAAATTGCAGTGCAAGCACCAAAATGGCAAAGAAGCAGGGTGCACAAGGATACACACTGAAACCAATCTTCGAGACTACCAAATCTGATCCCCTCACTGTCACCATGTGGTCTACACAGATACATCCAAACAAACAAAACCAAATGGCACGATAAACATAAGAAAACAGGAGCAGAGAAGATAAGTAGCAAGAACACACCAAAGCAGAGGAGCTCTTAGGTCCATATGAAAATCTAAAATGTACTTCTCAGGTGTCCATAACAATCAGGGATCTCATCAGTTCGATCATCCAAGAAAATAAGCATCTAGAATAAAACTTCACAGCTTCAGAGTACAACACACACACTAGTGGAAAATATTATCATTGCTGAATGTTGAGAACTTCCACACAACAGTAGTTTCCAAAAAGAGAAAAGGAACCCACTGATTAAGAAGAAAACTGAATTGAAGTTCATTCTCAGGAAGATCCAACAGTTACATGCACAAGAAGAACGAAACAGGTAAGTGCAAAACATGGGAAACCCATACCACGCAGGGGTGATCACTAGAGATGCCAAACAATGTAACATTTCAAACTGCCCTCTTCTTGGAGCATGTGATATCCAATTATCCAGATTGCACCAAAATGGCAAGAAACAGGGTCCACAATGATGCTCACCGAAAGCGAACTACAAAATTTCCAAAACGTATCCTCTTCACTATCATATCACCATATGGAAAACATTCATTCATCCAACCAAACTAAATCAACTGGTAGGCTAAACGAACACAGAGATGGTAAGTAGCGAGAACACGAAAGTAGAGGACTGCATTACATGGTCATCAAAAGATCCAAATTTTGAACACACTTATCAAATGTCCATAACCATCAAAATCTCACAAGTTGCATCTGGATTACTTGAAAGAAAAAATATGGCAACAAAATACAAACTAGTGAAGCAGGGCTGAAAAACAGAGAACGGAACAATTCTGATTACGGAAGAAAACCTGAATTGAAGATCTCAATGATTATTAAAAGCATCAACCAAAAAACCTCAACATAAATTGACGGACAAGGCCGCTGCATGAAAAGAAGAATCTACGGCTCAGTAAGACCCAGCAACTGCAAGCACAGAAAGAATGGAACAGTTAAGTGCAAAGCTGGTGAAGCACGCTACCTAGAATTTACTAGAAATACCAAGACAAGATTGAGAACCGCCTTATGCCGAAGCCTCTTGATAATATCCAGATTGTAGTGCAAGCACAACATGGACAAGAAACATGCTGCACAGGAATGCAGTACACCAACCATCAAAATCTTCCACAACTAATCCCCTCAACTGTCACCATACATCCATCCAACAAACAAAATCAAGCTAGTGTAATACAAATAAAAGGAAGCAGAGAATATGAGCAGCGAGAACAACAAAAGAGACCATTTTACGAGGCTTTCAAAAGATCCAAAATTGAGTACTTGTTAGGTGTCCACAAGACCATAACCATCAGAAAACTCATCAATTGGATAATTGAAAAAAATAAGCATCGAACTGAAAACCAAAAACGACGATAGAATATGACCAAAAAAAATTATTTAGTTGAAAATCTCAGTGCTCATACAAGACTCAACCATGAAAACCTCGACATAAATTGGACAAACAAAGCCGCTCCATCAGAAGAATATTTTACTCTATAAGACCCAATGGCTGCAAGCACAAAAAGAAGGGTACAATCAAGTCCAAAACTGACAAAACCCATACCACCTAAGAAATCACTAGAGATGCCATATAGACGAGAATTAAAAAATCCCTTCTTTGTTGAAGCCCTGATCAATATGTTCTGATTGCAGTACAAGAACCAAAAATACCAAGAGGGTACAGATTGCAGTGCAAGAACCAAAAAGACCAACAGGGTATAGAGATAGCATACTGGACATCAACCTTTGAAATCTCCAAATCTTTAACCTGTAATACTGCCACCATATAGTCTACACATCCATCCAACAAAAATAAAAAGTTGTGACAACCAAAAGAAAATGGCAGGAAAAAACATATGTAGCTAGAAGACCAGAAGTACAAGAGCACTTAATGGCGCTGTCAAAATATAAGATCCAAAATTGACGGAGTACTTATCAGGTGTCTATAAGCAGAGACCTCATCTATCGAAGACTGATAATACAGAATGAATTGCAAGCACAGAAATGGCAAAGAAACAGGGTGCACAATGAACACTGGGTATCAACCTTCGAAACTTTCCAAATCTAATCCTCTTAACTGCCATCCATCCAACAAACAAAATCAAGCTGGAAGCAGAGTACAACACACACTAGTTGAAAATATTACCATTACTGAGGACTTCCACACAATAGTAGTTTTGACAAAGAAAAAAGTGACACGCTGATTAAGGAAAAGCTGAACAAAAGTTCATTATGTGGAAGACCCAATGATTACATGCACAAATAGAACGAAACAAGTACAAAACATGGGAAATTCATACCACGAAGAGAGATCACTAGAGAGCCAAACAATGCAACATTGCAAAGCGCCCATTACTTGAAGCTTGGTGATACCCAATCATCCAGATTGTAGTGCAAGCACCAGAATGGAAAGAAATAGGGTTTACAGGGATGCACATTGAAACCAAAGCACAAAATTCACAAATCTTACCCTCTTACTATCATATCACCACCATGTGGCCTACAAACACTCATTCAACCAAAACTAAATCAACTAGTAAGCTAAACGAAAGCAGAGAAGTTAAGCAGCGAGAACACAAAAGTAGAGTGCGTTACAGGGCTATCAAAAGATCCAAGACTGAGTTTGAATATACTCATCAAGTGTCCATAACCATGGAGTTCTCATCAGTTGGATCACCAAAAAACATAAGCATCTGGATTACATAAAAAATGGCAACAAAATACACACTAGTGAAGCAGTGTTGACAAAGAGAAAAGGGAACCATCTGATAGTGGAAGAAAACTGAATTGGAGATCTCAATAATCATTAAAGCATCAATCAAAAAACCTCAACACAATTGACAGACAAGGCCGCTACATGAAAAGAAGAATCTACGGCTCTGTAAGACCCAACGGCTGCAAGCACAGAAAAAATGGAACAGTTAAGTGCAAAGGTGGTAAAGCCTGTACCACCTAGAATTCACAAGAAATGCCAGACAAGATAGAGAACCGCCTTCTTTCGAAGCCTCTAATAGTATCCAGATTGTACTGCATGCACTAACATGGCCAAGAAACAAGGTGCACACGATGCAAAACTGTACACTAACCTTCAAAATCCTCCAAGCCTAATCCCCTCAACTTTCACCATACATCCACCCAACAAACAAAATCAAGCTGGCGTAATACAACAAAAAGGAAGTAGAAAAAATGAGCAGCGCGTACTTGTCAGGTGTCCATAAGACCATAACCATCAACCATCTGGAATCTCATCAGTTGGATAATTGAAGAGACTAAGCATCTGGACTAAAAAACAAAAATGACAGAGTAGTAAAAACAAAAACTATTTTAGTTGTAATCCCAGTACTCATAAAATCCTAAACTAAGGCAACCTCGACATGAATGGACAAGTGGCTTCCATGAAAAGAATAATTCACTGCTCTTTAAGACCCAATGGCTGCAAGCACAAAAAAAAGGGTACAATCAAGTTCAAAGTTGACAAAAGCCCACACCACCAAAGAAATCACTAGAGATGCCACATAGACAAGATTAAAGAACCCTTCTTCGTATAAGCCCTGACAATATATCCAAATTGCAGTGCAAGAACCAAAAAGACCAAGAGGGTACAGAGATACCATACTGGATATCAACCTTATAAATCTCCCAATCTTAACCTCTAATATTGTCACCATATAGTCTGCACATCCATCCAACAAAAAAAATGGCAGCAAAGAATATATGTAGCTAGAAGACCAGAAGTAGAGCAGCACTTTTATGAAGAGATAGATCCACAAACCGAGTACTTATCAAGTGACTATAACCATAATGAGGAGAGAACTCATCAGTTGGATCATTGAAGAACAAAGTGTCTGGATTAAAAGCTTCATGGTAGCAGAACACAATACACACTTGCAAGTAAATATTATCTTAGTCAAAAAAAAATCCATACAACAATAGTTTTGACAGAGAAAAGGGACCTATAAGGAAAGAAAACGGAATCAAACATCTCAATACTCATAAAAGACTCTACTAAAGAAACCTCAACACAAACGGATAAACACGGCCGCTTCATGAAAAGATTAATCCACTACCCTGTGGTTCAATGGCTGCAAGAATTGAAAGAAAGAAACAGTTAAGTGCAAATCTGACAAACCCCAAAACCACCCATGTAATCACTAAATATGCGATAGACAAGACTAAAAACCCCCTTATGTCAGAGCCCGGAAATCCAAATTGCAGTGCAAGCACCAAAGACCAAAAGGTGACAGAGGATCACATGTTGATTATATCCAAGCTTTGAAATTTCCAAATCTGAATGTCCATAACAGTACCACCACTATATGGCTACACATCTATCCAACCAAAACAAACTATCATGATAATATAAAAAATATGGAAGACAAAAGATAATAAGTAGCTAGAAGAACAAAAGTAAAGAAGTATTTTACATCACTATAAAAAGATCTAGGATTGGCCGAGTACTTCTTTAGGTGCCCACACAAAAGACCTCATCACCATAGGACACCTCACAACTTGGATCATCCAAGAGCATATGCTTCTGGACAAAGAACTCATGGCAGCAGAAAAATACAACACACTGGTCAAAAATAATATCCTAATTGAGAAACTTCCATACAATAGCAGTTTTGATAAAGATAAGAGGAGCCATGAGAGAAGAAAACTGAATTGAAAATTATCGATACTCATAAAAGACTGAACTAAAAAGGCCTCAACTCATATGGACAAACAAGATCACTCCATGAAAAGAAGAATCCACTGCTCTGTAAGACCCAATGACTGCAAGCAAAGGAATGAAGGAAAGAATACTTGCAAAGCTGACGAAACCCACTAGAAAATGCAAGACAAGATTGAAAAACCCCTCTCATATCCTGATAATATCCATATTGCGGTGCAACCACAAAACTGGCAAAGAATCAAGATTGAGAAACCCCTCTATCTCGCCTAATAATATTCAGATTGTAGTGCCAGCACAGAAATGACAGAGAAACAGGTTGCACAAGAATGGACACTGGCATCAACTTTCAAAATTTTCCAAATCTAATCCTCTACTATCATCCATCCAACAAATAAAATCAAGCTGGGGTGAAACAAACATGAAGTAGAGAACGGACCCACTTGATGGGGCTGTCAAGAGTTCTAGGATTGAGTTTTGATTTCTTATCAGGTGTCAATAAGACCATATACCCATCAACCAACCAGGAATCTCGAAATCTCATCAATTGGATCATCGAAGAACACAAGCATCCGATCTACAAACTAAAAATGGCAGAGCAGAATACAACACACACTAGTGCAAGAAAAACTAATTTAGCTGGGAACTTCCATATAACGGCATTTTTTGACAAAGAGATGAGGGACCACTCTGATTGGGGAAGAAAACTGAAATGAGAATCACAGTACTCATAAAACCTGAACTAGAAGAACATCAACACAAATGTCCAAACAAAGCCCCTCCATGAAAAGGATAGTTCACTGCTCGGTTAGACCCAACTGCAAGCACAGAAAAGAGGCTGCAAGCACAGAAAGAAGGGAACAGTTAAGTGCAAAGCTGACAAAGCCCTTATCACCTAAGAAATCACTAGAGACGCAAGAGATATTGGAAAACCCCATTAGTCGAAGCCTAACAATATCTATCTTGGAGTGCAAGCATAAAAAAGACAGAAAAAGGTGCACAGGAACGCATACCGAATACAAGCATTCGAAGTTCCCAAAACTAATCCTCTATTAATATCACCATGTGGTCTACACATACATTTACCAACAAACAAGATCAAGCAGGTGTGATAACTAAGGGAAAACAAAAGCAGAGAGAAAATAAGTAGCTAGGACACAAAAGCCAGAGGAGCACTTTACGGCACTATCAGAGATCCAGAATTGACTTTTGACTACTTATAAGTGCCCATAACACCACAAGAGATAGCAGGATTATCAAAGAACATGAGCATCTGAACCATGAACTAAAACTGGCAGCGTTACACACAGAAGTGAAGAGAATTATCATAATTGAGAACTTCCATAAGCAGTAATGAAAAAACTTCGAGAGACTGAAAAATCCAATACTAATTGAGAACTTCCATAAGCAGTAATGACAAAACTTCGAGAGACTGAAAAATCCAATACCTATAGTCAAAAACCTGGGAACTGCTGCATCCTTCCCGAGACGAACACCAATGCAAGACACTTATTCCTGTAGAACCACTTGCACCTAGATGCCCATCCATGTATTCTTGACAGCTAAGAATGACATCCACTGATGACCAAACCAAATAAGTTGAACGAGGAGAAGCATGATAAGCATCAATATTAGCATTAAAGATGGAAGTCAAGATATCAAATCCAAACTGATAGCTCCTCTCTATGGTTATGACAAGAGAAGACGATGGGACTCGTTCATCTCAAGATCCAAATTCCCACTTCTACTCATATTCTGATTCAACAGAAGGAAATTGCTAGGTTTTAGAGTAGTAAATAGGGTGACAAAACAATGTACACAACACACGATTTCTCACAACAAAAACCTCAGAATTTTCCAAAACCTGGAAGCAATACTCGATTTCCCCCAAAA
>JAJOOR010016543.1:0-20823 GCA_036250505.1 Solanum acaule
TTTATATTAAGTAATGAATTTGAAAAAATAAATTTTTATATTACATGAATATTATATAAAGTGATTATTTGGAAAAAAGGAAATAAAGGATGTGTATCATGAAATAAGAAAATAATAATGAAATAGAAATAATAATATAATATTGAGGAGAGAGAAAAAGATTCTTTTTAGAGAGTAAAATAGAGAATTGGGTTGGAGTTGGTTGTCTGAAAAAATAGAGAACTCTATATTTGGAGAGTAAAATAGAGGATTGGGTTGGAGATGCCCTAAGGCTCTATTCTCACCTACTAGTTTCCATTAGACTCTAGCTTGGTCTTACTAGTTTTCCGGGTTGTTACATTATCTCTCCCTTAGGAAAATTCGTCCTCAAATGACACTTGAAACAGATTTTGGAATTAAATACTCAAGACTAGCAGCCCAATCATGCATGAAACATCACAATAATGCACAACTCAAAATATACTATTCACAATGTGCACTTATTCAAGGAGGAAACATCAACTCCAACATTACATGTTCAATGCAATACAAGGAAGTATGAACTATATCTGAACAACCTATTTATGCATGAGATCCTCATCACTTGTCATGTTCAAGGAGGAACTACCATCTCCTAACTAAAACATGTCCATATATTCTTCTCATGAAGTACAATAGACAACTCTTACTCAAAGCACCACAACATGAGGGAAACAATTCACATAAACTCATTTTCTTTCAAAACACAAGTTTTCATGAACATGCATTATATAAAGAAGCCATGGCAACATATAAGCACATATCAACAATATTAGCTAGGCATACCATCTCCCCCTTAGGAGTGAGCCTATGCCATCACCTCTAAACATCATTAATCACATAGTCATAGGAAGAATTACATTTTCTCATTAAAAGCAAGCTCAATACAATCAACAAAGCAGGTTCATCACACCATCTCATGAAGTCAAATATGCCATCACCATACTAGAATGCACAACAACATAAGGAACATGTAAATCATGAAAAATCCATTTTATACAAAATAAGAATCTTTCAAAAACATGCATAACATAAGGAGATCATGGAAATTTCTAAAACAATCATGACTCCTAGATATAGAACAAGCCCAAAGAGGAACTCTTGGTCTTAAGCTAGAATAGGAATAGAAGAAAAGATGAGGATATCAGGACTCTCAATCAATGTTGCAACTCAAGCACATGATCTCCCACTTGGGAATAAACCTTTTTTTCTACAACCTCAAATACTACTCCTTCCAAACAAACTCAAGCATTACCTAGGCTCATTATAACCTTACCGGGCTCTAAAACTAATAGAGGTCTAATAACCATGCATCCAAACCCTACCAAGGTTAACAAGAGTAACTCTAAGGGACAAGGGAACCATAGGACACATATAACATCCAAGACTCCAAAATCATAACATGAGTCAAGGAGAACTTATCGTCTTTGAGCTAGAGAAGGAATAGGATAGAACATAAGGATATTGGGACATCTCATTGGCCTTTGGCCTCCCAATTAAGCACCTTCAACTAACACCCTTACTAAAATACCACTCCTTAACATTTTCATGGAAGCACTTTCTTACTCTTCTATTTCTTGTCTTGTCGGTCTAAGATCCCCATTGGTACTTCTAAATTAGAGGGGTTCTCATCTAAGCACTCTTGCTCACAAGCAACCTTACCAACACCACTCAAAGTCTCTTATGAGCCTACCAAACTGGGACTAAACTTCTCAAACTCACTACACTCTTTAAGGTGAGAATTTCAAGCAAGCCTAATTCATGAACATCAAGGACACTCAATGATCTTATCATCTAAGCACATTATCCCCCACTTGGGGTAAGCTTATACAAACTCTTTACAACATCACTTCTTTACACAATATGATTCTAAACCATGGAGGATTACTCACTCAACCCCTCTAGGTATCACTTAAACACTACTATTCATCAAAATCCAACACATCATAGAACTCATTATGGCTAAGTTGGGTTATACCAACAAGCACATATGGCCATAATTAAACCCATGAATACTAAGGACAACACAAAAGTTCATCATATCCAAATTATCAAGTCACAAAAGACAAGTATTACCGGAATAGAGGTAAGCATAAAACACATACTAGGAGCAATATTAGGAGGATACTCTTGTTCACCCCTAGCTTGAAGAGCATCAGACCTAATTTTCTTCTTTTCTCCTCCCCTAGTGGCAAGTACCGGACAATCTCTTATTTTGTGGTAACTCCTACCACAACCATAACAATCATTTGTGCCGGCTAGACACTTACCATCATGTTTCTTTCCACACCTAGCACAAGTAGGCCTAATCACATAAGATCCACTACTACTCACTCCTTGATATTTTGGGGTAGACACCTTCTTTTAGTTAAACTTAGTGGGAATATTGGAAGAGCTTTTACCATAAGATCTCTCTTGAGAAGAATTATCATCACCTAAAATATACCTCTTTGTTCCTCTTGACCTCTCTTCAAGTTTCTCCCTTTCAAGACATCGAGCATGGATCACAAGACAATCAATATCCATATCACTCATAAGCATAACCGTCCTACATTCTTTTGCTATCAAGTTGGATACCCCCGACACAAACTTACTCATCTTCATCTCGGGTTAGCCACTAAGAATGGAGCATATCTAGACAACTTAGTGAACTCCCGAGCATACTCTTTAACACTCAACCTACTTTGGCGAAGGTTAATAAACTCAACTATCTTAGCCTCTCTCATTTCTAGAGCACAAAACCTATCAATGAACCCATTCTTGAACCTTTCCCATCCCATGAGGCCCGCTTCTATCGACCTCGCTCCTTTCCATTGACTAATCTACATTAGAGCAACATCCTTCAATTGGTAAGCGGCCCATTCCGCCTTCTCTATCGAATTTACTCCTACTAGGTTCAATACCCTAGATATCTCCTCTATAAACTCTAAAGGATCTTCCTCTAACTTTGACCCATAGAATTCCAGAATCTTTATCCCAACTTGAGTAAACAATAGAAAATGATACCTAATCTTCTCATTAGACACATACTCCCCTATAGGGACAATAGGAGCTTGGAGAGGAACCTCTTGCTCCACCTTGTCTTCCTTATTCCTTTCAACATGAGCCCTTGAGGTAGTCATGTCCTGAAAACCATAGGGCACACATTAGGAGAAAAACCTATTAAAACTAAACTCTAGGACACGACTTAGAGAATAAAGAAGTGAAGTTTTCCTAACATTCGATAGCCTCATATTCATAAAATATGGCGCGCTACACATTTATGAACAAGACTCTACTAGATGTGTTTTGAGACATCCTAAAATTATCCCAAAAACTTATGCTTTGATACCAAGTTTTTCATGACCCGGGAGTACCCCCTAGACGTAACACGGCGTACTCGACCCCAAAGGGGTCTCATTCAAGCCCTTAGCATTATCATAGTCATAAGATCATAGGAAAATAGTGTGGAATTTAAAACTTTTCTTTACAATCGAAGTCTTTTATAAAAATGATAGAGTCTATACACTATGTCTCAAACCATTTATTTTACTTAGAATAAAACTCTTGAATACAATCTTAGGGACATAGCCCTTACAACCAAACTTTAAAACATAAAAGAAAGACAATAAAGGACATGTGATTGAGCCCTCGAATACAATGAGGACTCACCAATCTTCTTCTTCTTGATCTCCTACGAACATAGCCACGAGGATGGAATCCAATATCTCCAAAGCCTACACTTGTAGAAAATGTAGAAAGATGGGGTTAGCACAAAAAGTACTAAGTATGGAAGCCATGCACAAAAACCTTAAAACATCCACAAAAAGGGACATTTCATTTGAAATCATGCTATATGCCATTTTTTAACATCACCTTTGAAATAATTGGAGAATGCAACCCATAAGGCAACTCACATACATTTCATCATAACAAGAGAGATATCATTATAATAGCAAGCATAGTCTCCAACATCAACATAATACACATCCCAATCTTCACAATACATAGGCTCCGATCAAAAAAGAATACAACGTCAAATACCCAGATTATCTAATCATGAAGTAATAATCACATAAGCAACCCCTAAGAAACACTTGTGCATTGTATAGTTGGCATCCCATAATACCGACCCTACTAAGTACTCATTTGAAGCTACCTTAGTCATGTACTTCATTCCCAGACCTCTTTACAAGCAATAGCCCTAAATAAGGAAATAGTGATGTGCATTACTTGAATTATAAGGAAAGTCATTCATAATAACTATCTATTCAACGCACATGCATACATTCAAATCTCATCATTAACATAAGGAAACCATCCCATGACATCCTACAAAGTCTACTTGTGAAATATAAAAGTAACGTCCCATGCCCCTACTACTACTAAGTAAAACTCATTAAGAAGTCATAGTATAGTTAATGTCTCATTCATTATTTTAATTACATAGGGAAAATAACTTTAACTGACATAGACCATGTGAGCTACATGGAATCCGATGTTCTACCCCCACACCAAAAAGAGGGTGTCCTACTTGCCTAAGGTAGAACTAACATGTTTAGCTTTTAGGTGGATCCACTAGCTAAAGACCTATGTGGGCACATGGGATAAGGAGATTTCTACTAGAAACCTGGCCTTCTAGCATAAAAGGTTTCCATCTCATGAGACAACCTATGTTGGGAAGCCAGACTTGCTAAACGTAAATTCCTATCTCATTCTACATATCCTCTCGGTGCTCAGCCTAATTCCTTTTAAAAGTCATGTTAAGCCTTTACTTAGGTTCATGGTCAATAGAGAATGCACTAGGCACTCGAACCAACATTCATTATAATAGCTCAAAGATTCATTAGGTGAGAATGCCCTTTTGACTGTAGAATCATCCACAAGTGAGTAAACCTTTCACATTTTCATTCATAGTGTTTTCATGATAATTAACCTTTCAATTAACACAACAATATCATCATCATTCTAGACAAGTCATACATGAACATATGTAAAGGGTAAGGGGAGAATTGCCTTTCAATAATACCTCAATATACGTAATAGTCATAGGATATTTACCTTTCTAAGTAAATCATAAGTTCACACACAAACCTTGTCAACATGCACAAACCTTCACAATATGCCCTTCAAGGCTATGGTACAACTCATTCCAAACATATAGCAATAGCACATTAGATAAGGGACTACCATGATCCAACAACTCATTAATACTTTAGTCACATCATGATTGGCACTTTACACTCACAAATATTCATAAACATGCATATAGTATCATGATCAAGTCAATTCATGTTTGGAAGTATTACCCTAAACCAATTCAATTCTAGGTGATCTAATCTAAGGTCTTGCATGTAGAAATTCATCATTCTTGGAGGATTACCTTTAAACCCTCAACTAGCCTCTTTCATGGCACAACCCTAGATTATATCAATTCACCTTAGAAATATTAGGTTATTCAAGTATACATGTAAAATCATACTTATATCATGCAATTACATCATTATTAACTCACATCCAATCAATTGGACCAACTTGCAAAACCATCATATAATGTAAAGAATAACCATAGCGGTTGGGGGTCTCATGGATTCTTGAAGGATTTCTAGTTAAAATCATATAAAATAAATCATACATTAATAAAAAAAAACCTAATTAAACCTTTAAAAGACACTTTAAAAGTAATCCATGGAGTTGAGTTGAAACTTTAGTTAATTGAGTTTTCCAGATTTGAGTTAAAAAGCTTTTGAAAGGGTTCCTTGGGTGATAGTTTCCCAAGGATGAAGAAATCCCATACCTTAGGTGTAGAATCCTCCAAATCCATATTGAAAAGCTCATTCCTTAAAGCTTTACTTGATCTCTTTCTTTGTTCTTCAATGGAGGTTCTAGAGAGAAGATTCTTGGAGGGAAGAGTAGTTGGGTTTTGATTTGGGGGCTTGGGTTATAATGATTTAATGACTTATTTTAGGGTCTTATTAGCTTATATATGTGATTAATTAACTAATTAATTGACCTCCCTTAACCCCTAATTAATTCCCAAACACCTAACTAAAAACTAAAACTCCAAAAACTGGCAGCACCTACGCCCACCCATCCACGGACCATGGATGGGTCTACTGGCCGTCGTTTGTCCTTGTGGTTAGGGACAGAGGATTGAAGTTGCAAGCCTCAACAGGTCTTGACCTACGGGGCGTCAATTGACCTACTGGTCATAGATGGCCATCCGTAGGTCACACATTTTGAGAGTTTTTTGCTTTAAGGGATAGCCTTGGGGTTAGGCTTTAGGGTCCCCCTCAAGGACCCTTGGTTGGTCCTTGTGGGGTCGTACCTTGACGTTTAACCCCTAGACACCACAACCTAAGCTCGAGAAGTCAATATATAACCTAAAACCAAACATCAAACTCAAAAGCTTACACGTAAGGCTCTAGTCACACCTACTAGTTTCCATTAGACTTTAGCTTGGTCTTACTATATTTCCGGGTTGTTACATTCCTCTGTTGTATAGGTAGTCTTTACCGGCAAAAAGTGGGATGATTTTTTCATTCTATCAACAATCACCCAAATCAAATCATGCTTCCTGCAAGACATTGGCAAACCTGTGATGAAGTCCATATTGATCATCTTCCACTTCCATTCTGGAATCTCTATATTTTGAGCCAAACCACCGGTCATTTGATGCTCTACCTTAACTTGTTGGCAATTTGAACACTTAGCAACAAACTCTGCAATGCCTTTCTTCATGCTACTCTACCAATAAACTTCTCCCAAATTGCGATACATCTTTGTGGAACCCGGATGGATGGAATATCTGGAGCTATGAGATTCTTCCATGATCCTCTCTTGGAGTTCATCCACCCTTGGCACACACAACCTACCTTGATACTTCAACACACCATCTCCCCCTTGTTCAAAATCTATTACTTTTTGCTTATGAACATTTGTCTTCAATTCAAAAAAAATGGGATCTTGGTCTTGCTTTTCTTTTACTTTTGATACTAATGATGATTCAGCCCCATTCATCACAACTACCCCTCCTTCTATGGAACCCATTAGTCGGACTCCCAAGCGTGCAAGTCTATGCACATCTTTCGCTAACTCTCTTTTCTTCCTCAACATGGGAGGTACTACCCATAGACAACCTGCTTAAAGCATCGGCAAGAACATTAGCCTTACCTGGGTGATAAAGAATACTCATGTCATTATTCTTGAGTAATTCTAACCACCTCATTTGTCTTAGATTAAGCTCTTTCTAAGTGAACACATATTGAAGACTCTTGTGATCAGTGAATACATCAACATGAACCCCATACAAATAATGACACCATATTTTCAAAGCAAACACTAAAGCAGTCGACTCTAGATCATGGGTTAGGTAATTCTTCTCATTAACTTTCAACTGTCTGAAGGCATAAGCTATAACCTTGCCATTCTGCATTAATACGCAACCCAAACCAACTCTAGATGTATCACAATACACCATAAAACGTTGAATACCTTCTAGTAAGGTCAATATTGGGGCAGTAGTTAACCTCTTTTTCAATTCCTTAAAGCTTTTCTCACAAGCTTCAGACTATTAAAACTTCACTATCTTCTGAGTTAACTTGGTCAAAGAGGATGAAATAGACAAGAACCCATCTATGAACCTTCTATAATAGCCAGCCAAACCCAAGGCACTCCTAATGTCAGTTGGAGATGTAGGTCTAGGCCAATTCTACACTGCCTCAATTTTCTGAGTATCAACTTTAATTCCCTCTCTAGACACAATGTGGCCTAAGAATGCCACAGACTCAAGCCAAAACTCACACTTGGAGAACTTGGCATACAACTATATATCTTTTAAAGTCTGGAGAACTATTCTAAGATGACTAGCATGATCTTCTTCATTCCTCGAATAGATTAGTATGTCATCAATGAAGACGATGACAAGCATATCTAAATAAGGTTTGAATACCCTATTCATAAGGTCCATGAATGTTGCAGGCACATTGGTCAAACCAAAGGACATGACCAAAAACTCATAATGACCATAATGGGTTCTGAAAGCTGTCTCTGGAATATCACATTCCCTTACTCTTAACTGATGATAGCCTGATCTGAGATCTATCTTAGAGAAACAAGTAGCACCATGAAGCTGATCCAAAAGATCATCAATCCTTGGAGAGGATATTTGATCTTGATGGTAACCTTGTTCAACTGATGGTAATCTATACACATCCTAAGGGAACCATCCTTCTTTCTCACAAATAAGTTCGGAGTGCCCTAAGGTGAGACAGTTAGTCCAACAAACCCCTTATCAAGGAGGTCTTTCAACTGTTCTTTAAGCTCTTTCAACTCTGATGGTGCCATTCTATATGGTGGAATAGATATAGGACAAGTATCTAGAAGAATATCTATACCGAAGTCTATTTCTCTCTCAAGAGGGATTCTGGGAAGATCATCAAGAAAGACTTCTTGAAACTCTCTTACTACTGAAACTGAATGAATAAGAGGTATCTCAACACTAGAGTTATTAACTCGGACTAAGTGATAGACACACCCCTTGGAAACTAACTTTCCTGCCTTACGGTACGAAATGAAATGACCCTTAGGCACTGCTGAATTACTTTTCCACTCTAAGACTGGCTCATTTGGAAACTGAAACTTGACAACTCGAGTTCTACTATCAACTGAGGCATAACAGGCATGAAGCCAGTCCATACCAAAAATGACATCAAAATCTACTATGTCTAATTTGACTAAATTAGCTATGGTGTCCTTGTGATTGACGAAAATGACACAATCACGATATACTCGCTCAACTAGAATAGACTCCCCAACAGGCGTAGAAACACAAAAGGGTTCACAGAGTTTCTCAGGAAGAACATCAAACTTATTCGCAACATAAGGAGTCACAAAATATAAACTTGCTCTTGGGTCTAGCAAAGCACAAACACTAAGAGTAAAGACTTTGATCATACCAATGACAACATCTGGAGAATTCTCTTTCTCTTGGCGACTAGTGATCGCATAAAGACGGTTCTCTCCTCCGCCAGTACCGAATGTAGCTCCTCTAGGTGCAGCCCTGTCTGGTGGAGCAACTGATGAAGATTGGGCCCTATTGCCTTGATTTCCACTACCTTGCCAGTTCTTAGGGCACTATTTCATGAAGTGACCCTCTTTCCCACACTTGAAGCAACCTGTAGAGCCATCATGACACTTACCTTGGTGGGTTCTACCACACTTAGCACAGGCAGGAGCCCAGTTATTTCCATGTGTCGCACTACCCTGAGACTGTGCAGGTCTAGCTCTGAAGTGCTGGGAATTCTGACTATTATACTCACCTTTGTTTCTGGGTGCAGGTTCACTAGCAGATGATGGAGCAGGCCCCTTTTGCTTTGGCTGAAAGGACGAACGGTTCACATTACTTTTCTGCTGACCGGACTCATTCCCTATCTTAGCCTTCTTGTTTCTAAACTTCTCCCTATCCCTCAACTTCTTTTCCTCAACATGCTTCACATATACCATCAACCTTGATATATCCATTTCACGTATTAGCATTGCAGCCCTACCTTCCTTACTCGATAGATAAGACAGCCCAGCAACATACAAACTCATCATATTCCTCATATCTGCAACCATCTCCGAAGCATAGCGGGAGAGTTGGGTGAACTTCAAGCTATACTCATGGACACTTAGTGAATCTTGCTTCAGGGTAATAAATTTCCATACCTTAGCCTCTTTTAATTCTCAGGGAAAGAAACGCCCCAAGAAAGCTTCCTCAATACATGCCCAACTCACAAGTGGTGCTCCCTCAACTCTACCTTTTTTCCACTGGTCAAACCAAGTCCTAGCAATATTCTTCAATTGATATGCAGCTAGTTCAACCCGCTCAGTATCATAAATGTGCATAACATCAAATACCTTCTACAATTCCTCAATAAAGTTCTCTGGATCCTCAGAAGTGCTCGAACTAATGAAACTTAGAGGGTTCATCCTCAAGAACTCATGAATCCTCGAAGTGTCAGCCTCTTCTTGTCAAGATCCTATTTGCTGCCCAACCTGGTTAGTCACAGCTTGACTCAACATCCTTATTGTTTCCCTAAACTCAGCATTAGTAACTTCTCCTTGGGGTTGCACTTCAGGTGCATTAGGTAACCCTTGCTACTCAACATTGCATCTAGCAGGACGACCTTTGACAGCTCTTTGTGGAGGCTTGATTGTCTAAAAAAATATGTGCAAGCATGAATTAGAAAGAGACTTTATAGAGATGAACTTTATCGCATGAAATGAGTGTGAAAGAAATGAGATAATTTCTTAAGTGTTGCAGCCTCCTAAATATAGATGTGGCGCGCTTCACATCGATAACTAGGGCTCTATATACACGGATTCATAGACTCCCTAGGACTCTTGAACTCTGTGCTCTGATACCAAGTTTGTCACGCTCCGAACCTAGTGGCTGGCACTCAAGGATCATTGCTGGCCCCAAGCGAACCCTTGGCCTGGTTTACTTACTCAGCGAAAGAGTTAAACATAAGAAATATAACTCATGCAATATCTTAAAAGATAATAACTTAGCCAAAATGGCAACTCAAGTCTTAAACGTATACAACTGAAAGGAATAAGACTACTAAAGAACTATAACTATCTGTCTATGAAGCCTTTAAACAAAGAGGGATGTCGTTACAAGACCCCCGATCATCCTAACAATGAAATACTGAAAGCAATTACATTAATTAATTTGCAATTTACTTTGTATACATTTATTTACCATATTGATTTAATTGATATATACTTATTTTATTTTATTTAAAATTTTATTGTATACATTGATTGTGACATGACAAATGCAGTATGTATACAATACTTATATTTTATTTGTATATATTAATAATATACATAAGTATATTGCACATCTATTGATATGTACTTTTGATAGATATATTACTTTCGCATACAAATAGATTTGTATACATATTGTCAACTGCGTATACATAATATCCTATTCCGTATACATTCAATTTGAAGACATCAATTTATACAAATTCATATTTCACAGTAGTAGTGTCATTCTCTAAATGTGTTCTCCTCGGTCAATTTGTATACCCATAACATTTTGTGCCGCCATTTGAGAGATACTCGATTGTAGTGACAATAAATTCTGAACAAATCATTTCTTTGGATCGTTAATAGTAAAACCTTTATAATCGGAATCATTATTCCAAAATACTTGATAGGATTCTTAGAAATATCCTTCTTATTCATTAGATTTAGAACAAAAATTACACAAAAATAAAATAAGTTATTCCCGAAAGAAAGATATATAATCTTTAAACTGTAGATATTTCTAAAGAAAAACGCGCCGAATGAATATTCAACTTATTCATATGAGATTTAATTTCCCCAATAAGAGAAAATCAGTGTGTAATGGATATCTAATGAAAGGAATTTTTTAGAAAAAAAAAAAAAGAAGAATAGTTGAAGAATTGTGGGATTCAATTTCCCCAGTAAGAGAAAATTATGGTGTAATGGGTATCTAATGGAAGAAATTTTTTAGAGAAAAAGAAAAAGAAATTTACGGTTGAAGATATAGAGAAAGAATGAACAACAAAGTAGTAATTTTTTTTTCAAACAATAAATGGACATGTCTAGGAAATAGAGAGAGAAAATAAAATAAAAATCACTTTTTAAGAAGAAAAAAAAGTGGCTATTGAATGCCAAATAAATATTTTAAAAATCTGGTTTTGCCAAAAAAAATAAAAGGAGCTATTTATTGCCAATTAAATATATAGATTGTCATTTCATGCCTTTTTTCAAGTATAACTTACATAAATCCCATAGTGTAAAAAGTAAATTACATCCTATCCCTACTCTGTAGATCAATCTACGGACCGCCAATGGCCACTGTGGTTCCACACTTGGTCAGATTTCCCTGATTTGTCTTCCATACCTTGCCTGCTGATCTACGATCATAACCTACGGACCGTCAATGGACCTACGGTCCGTAGATCACCTCCGTGAATGCCCTTTTCTGCATTTCTTTTAACTGTCTCTATACTTCGGCGCCTGAACATCCTTCCTACAAAATATGATAAAACCACATAAAAACCAATACAAAAAGGCCCTAGACACACACAACTTGTAAGTGAAATGTATTAGAAATACCGTAAACTCACGGTATATCAACACCCTCAACTTAAATTCATTGTTTGTCCTCAAGCGACGTACTACGACTCTAAACGACACTTATATAGCAGCATGCATTTCAAGCTCAAGCAATCACATGATTCTCTCCCCCCCTCACTTTTCGGGTGCAAATTCATTCTCTTAGACTCGACAAGCTAATTCATGTGGATCTTACCATGACACAGATCGACTAACTGACGCACAACATACACCTTCTCACTATCACCAAGGTACCAACTTTCCGACAATGTAACTAGTGCCCTTACTTCAAACTAAATCCCCTTTTCACAAAGATGAATGCCATTCAGGGTACAAGGATTTATTCAACACTCATGCTCAGAAGTAATTTCCAATACAGTCAGTGCTCAATGCCATAAGCTTGCCCTTATTTTCACTGCTTAGACTCTCCAAACTAGACTCTAGGATCACTATAGGACTTTCTTGGCTTGTAACGTAGGCTCAGGGTCAGGTGTGGTACATTTGGGTACTGCTTAGTGACTTTCTGCCATCCTTGACATTGCACTAGTCTTTCAACCTCTTTTTGCCCTATTTTTGTCATCCTATCATTTTACCTTCTTTCCCTTAATTTTCTTCAACCACAGATGTGGCTTTAGACTTTGTAGCTCTTTTTACTTTTATTTTATTTTTCTTTTAGCTTTCACCAAGTCACCACCTTTCCTTTCTTATTCAACATCAGACCCTTTTCATAACCATTTTTTTTTTCAGTTTCCTCTTTCATAGCCACCCTCAACTTATGGATTTTCCATTAGCTAAGGTGCACAATACCCGGTGTTAGGTCAGGGCCAAGATTGAAGTTACTTTTTACATTTGCCACCCTCAACTTAGGCTTTTGGCCTAAGTCGAAGTGCACATGTCCAAGGAGGGACCAGGGCCAACATAGTAGATTGTGGAAAGGTGAGTTAGTGGTTTAGAAAGAAAATGGTCTAATTTAGGCTCAAAGTATTTGGATCAAAGGGAGCATTTATTTCATTTGGTTGGATCCTTCTTTTAGGCAATTTGTGGACTTTTTAGAACAATGGCCTATGATCACTTCCTAACCTCTAGATTGAATTGTCTTAGCACGACTAACCAGGCAAGTTCTAGTTTTGTACAAAAACTATTTGAACACTTAACGATTCTCACCCACCCTTGGCACATAGTTACATTATCAGATTATCAGTTTACCCAGTTCAAGTTTCAGCTTAAGTCACGCCATCGAGTTGATTCGTTATTATGTCATACTCAGAGCCAACACATTCAACTAAACATAGCCTACTAGCATACATACCAAAAATTGACGGGTATCATTTTTCATAAGCCATCATGCTTCTTTCTTTATCATGCTTCTACACATACGATCCTAAGACATGCCGGTTCAACAAAAATTAAACAGTCTCTTGGGGGAAAAGAACACAGGCAAGAAAACCCTAAGAGAGGATTTATGAGTTAGGTTTTTCAGACTTCACCCTATCACTCACAATCCATTTACCCCCCCCCCCCAACAAAATAGATGCAATTGTCCCCAATATATACAAAAACAGTAAAAGAAAATGGATTGGGTGAAGCAAACCTGTGGCGCAAAGCGCCAGTGAATCATCAACAAGCAAGGGGGTCCGGTTTCCCGGAGCCTGCTGGAACAGTAGTGGGGGCCCCCTCAGTAGTGCCCACATCAGCAATTATAGCACCCTCAGTAGTGCTCTCTATCAATCTCACCGCACCATCAGTGGTGCTCACAACGTCCCTCAAAATAGGCTAGACCTCTACAACTGGGGCAGAGCTCGATGCCCCTACAACTCTCTCACGCACCCTCTGTTGGCGCAACTCTTAATCTAAAATTGAAGCCCTCCTAGCCTTATTCTCCTGCCTACGCTGTCTCTTTTGAGATTTTTCCTCCTCAGTGCTATGAGAACGGTGTCGCTTGCCTGTGGCATGTGTAGGCGCAAGCCCCTCCTCGGCGGTCCCACTAAATAAAGCATCCAACACTGTGTCATCAGCCAGTGCAGTAGGTGCAACCTGAGGCTCAACGGAAGGGGTGGCATGAATGGCATCAACGTCGGTCCGGAGACTAGCTAATTCAGCCTGCAAAGTAGATAGATCTATGGTCGGGGCTGATCGCTCGAGGACTCGCAATTCAAAAGCATCAAGACGCTTATTAACAGCCTAGACCTTCTGGTCCATCATCCCTTCCATCATTCGCTCCATTCTAGCCTCGGACTCGGCTATTAACTTTTGCATCCACGACTGGATGTGATGCAACAATGTGGCCATCTGAGCCTCTAATTTTTGTACTCTGGCCAATGGGACAACAGTAGCTCCTAACTGTGGTGTGGACCGGAAAGAGTTAGGAGCCATACTAGCTGCCTGAGAAGAAGAGGTCAGGCCAGTCATGATGTGATCTGGTATACTAGGGTCACCGCCCTATGCTTGCCCCACTGTGTCTGCAAGATCAGCACCCAAGGGAGGTACCTCAATCTGGGGCTCTCTGCGAGGTGCCTCCACATTTGCCTCATCTCGAATGAGGCCTATATCCAATGCTCCTGTAGGGTGGACTAACTTGTCACAATGCCAGATTGGCACTCCAGAGTCCCTGCACAATTGAAAAATTAGACATGGAAAGGGGTAAGTGGTGGAGGTCTTGAATGCCCTCTCATGAATCTCTACCAGTAGCATGCAGGCAAAGTCAATCTCCACTCCTGCTACCAATGCAGCAACCATGACCGCTCTGTCCCATGTGACTTGGTTGTTAGCTTTTGTAGGCGACACTCTGTTACGTACCAGCAACCAGAAGAACTTGGCCACAAAATTTAATGTGACCTTTTGGATGCCCAACCGTGGAGCGGCGACCCATTACGCACGCTTGCCATCTACAGCAATGTACCAGGCCAACCATAGTATAACAGGCTCTCGCTGCTCAGCGTTCCTCTAGAAATCGCCACTCCGCACGATGTCCCATCTGTAATCAAACTCTGCTGTGTTGGGAGACCAAGAGTGACCCGTGGTAGGACCATAGAGAAAATGGCTGATCGTGGCAGGTGAGATGTCCACCGGACAACCTCAAACCAAAGTGGAAATGAGAGGATCTTAAGTTAGGGGCTTTGACCGCTTGGAAATTGAACCTCGGAGAGTGGCAGCATAGGAGGCGTAGAATTCCCGCACAATCTCCTCGATATATGTCCCCGGATCTCAAGCCATCCAGTCACACTTGTGAAGGTTAAACAGCCGGTGAATGTCCGGAACAACGTGCAAGCTCCCCGTGAGGACTCTGCGCTCCTCTGTAATTAGTCGGGCCATTTTCTGTTTGTCATTTATCATCTTGGCATCCCAATAAATTTGCCATTGTCCCTCTGCACACCACCTATTTAGCTCGCCGGCTACTAGAGTGGGGTCATCATTCCGAGATACAGGAATGGACTCCGAGCTAGTGGCCTCATCAGACAAGGCTATTTGGTCATTCTCACCGGACCCTGTGGCTAATTTAGGACTGGACCCTGCAGCATGGGCAAACTCGGATCCTGAAGCATGGGCAGACTCGGATCCGGACATAGACCCCTCTGAACTGGAAGAGGCCCCAGTTGGTGATCCGATCAGTGTGTGCTCCTCATCAGACTGGGAGATAGTGACTACGTCGGGAAGAACCTTCTGGGGGTGCCTCTGGTGACTCGAGGTGCAGTGGCAGAAGTCCGTGTGTTGGGAGGAACGTATGCTGGATCCTTCTCCATGTCCGTGTCCTCATCGATTAACCTGAAGCTAGGGGCAACAGATTTTGACTTTCCCTGTTTTGAGTAGGTGACTAGCTTCTTGGGTGCCATCGTACCTGTAGAGGTGATATTAGAACTAGAAACGAACAATGACAGTCCCACGAAAATTTCAGACAAAAATTTTGCTTGCAGATGGAAACCACGGATGTGCAGAACGGTCCGTAGATTGATCTACGGACCGTAGTCCACATCCGTGGTTTTACACTTGGTAATATTTTCAAGTGCCTCTAACCATGAACCCAATCGACGGTCCGTAGACTGGTCTACGGTCCGTGGATTCCTTCTGTGGGTTTAAGAGCCACCAGTACTGGTCGCAGATGGAAACCACGGATGTACAGAACGATCCATAGATTGATCTATGGACCGTAGTCCATATCCGTGGTTTCACACTTGGTAATATTTACAAGTGTATCTAGCCACGAACCCAATCTACGGTCCGTAGACGGGGTATCGTGGATGTAATATGTGCCAGGTTTCAAGTTCACCTCTTAGACCCTCTTCAACAATATCGTAGTCTAACCATGCATTTCAACATTTAATCATGCTAGTTTGTCATTCTCATGATTATGATTAATCATTTTAACCAAGTATTGAAGACAAACTTTGGAACCCTAAGTCAAAACTTACATTTAGACTTATAATCACATACAATAAGGCTACACAATCACTATCTATCGTTCCAAGGGAATTGTAATTTCCAAGTTTATCATGCAATTTCATCTAACAATTACCCAAGGTCAAGACCCAACTCCCGACTTTCTATATTCAATCTATGAATCGAAATTCAAAGTGAGAAAAAAGTCTATTACCTTACAAGCAACGAGGAGTGGGGTGATTGCGTGACGACACTAAGCTTAGCAAGAACAAGGAATCACCTCTTCATTACTAACCAAACACCGGACCCTTTTTGTGGAATATGGAATGAGTTGTATTCGAAATGGAAGGGAATTTGGGGGAATTATGGAAGGGATGATATTATGGGGGAGTTATGGAGTGATTTTGGGGAGGTTATGGGATTGTTGAAATGGTTGAGGAGTGAGTGGAGGGAAGTGGAAATGATTTGAAAGGAGGGGAGTTTTTAAATAAGGGGGTACGGGTCGGGTCAGACCGAAATAGGGTTTGGACTCACGAGACCCCGTCTACGGTCCGTGAGTCGATCTACAGTTCGTCAATTAGGACCGTAGATCACTCTTACACTTAGAAAAAAAATTAGAGGCCTACCTAGGATCTACGGACACCATCCACGGTCCGTGGACTAAACGACGGACCGTTGATGGGGTCCGTAGACCTCTGCACCAGACCATTTTCTGCAGATTTTTCGTGGTGTACCTGCACATGTAGCAACCAATAGGCTATTATTTTTACATTTTCTAGACACTTTTTAGGCACGGACCCTATGCTAATTCTAGCCAACACTAAAAACTAAAACACTAAAACAGCTACCTAAATTGATACAAAGACGCAATTTAAACAAAGAAAACTAATATATAGAAAACAGAACCCTGTCGTTGGCTGGATTGTACATCTTGGGTTGCCTCCCAAGCAACGCTTGATTTAACATCGCGGCACGACGCAAGTGTCTTGATTACTCAGACTTCATCAAGATTGTAGGCCTCAATCACTTCTTGCACAGTTTCAGCATTTCCCAGATAGATCTTGATCCTTTGCCCGTTTACCATGAACCTTGTTCCTTCACTATTCTCAAGCTCAACCGCTCCATGGGGGAGCACTTTTGTGAGCAAAAATGGCCCAGTTCATTTGGACTTGAGTTTGCCTGGAAACAAGCGCAACGTAGAATTGAATAGAAGCACAAGATGACCAACCACAAATTCTCGCTTTTCAATTCTTTGATCATGATACCGCTTCATCTTCTCTTTGTACAAGGCTGAACTTTCGTAAGATTTTAGGCGAAACTCATCAAGCATGTTCAAGTCATTCATTCTTTGATTCGATACGGCGGCCCAATCCAAATTTAGCTTCTTCATTGCCCACATCGCCTTATGCTCTAGTTTTACCGGTAAATGACAAGACTTCCCATAGACAAGTTGGTAAGGAGACATACCTATGGGGGTCTTGTATGCCGTGCGATAGGCCCATAGAGCATCATCAAGCTTCCTTGATCAATCCGTTCTATTAGCATTCACAGTGTTTGCCAAAATCTATTTGATTTCTCTGTTGGACACTTCAACTTGCCCACTAGCTAGTCTGCGGATGGTATGGAGTGGCTACATTGTGACGGACACCATATTTCTCAAGTAGTGCCTTGAACAACTTATTACAAAAGTGAGAACCTCCATTGCTAATAATAGCCCTCGATGTACCAAATTTGGAGAAGATATTCTTCTTAAAGAATGCGGTGACACTTTTACCTTCATTTTTTGAGAGCGCAACTGCTTCCACCCACTTCGATACATAATCAACCGCAATAAGAATATACTTCATCCCATATGAACTCACAAATGGACCCATAAAATCAATGCCCCATACATCAAACAACTCTATCACCAATATAGGATTCATAGAGAGCTCTTGCCTCTTTGAAATCCCTCCTTCTCTTTGGCAACGATCACAAGACTTGGCGAAATCATGAGCATCTTGGTGGATGGTAGGCCAGTAGTATCCACACCGCAAAATCTTATGTACAATCCGAATACCACTATGATGCCCACCAACGGGTGATGAATAGCATGCTTTAAGTACATTCAACATCTCAACCTCGGGCACACAGCGACGAATAATCCCATCAGCACAACTATGATACAAGTAAGGTTCATCCCAAAAGAATTTCTTCACATCATGCATAAACTTTTTCCTTTGGTGAAAAGACAAATCGGGGGGCACAATATCGCTTGCCAAATAATTAGCAAAATTTGCCAACCAAGGAATCAGATCATGAGAAGCAGTCAATACATGTTCATCTGGAAAAGCATCATTAATTTCAGCCCTATCTCCAAGCTTTAGCATAACCTCTTCCTCTAATCTGGACAAGTGATCGGCAACTTGATTTTCGGTCCCCTTTCTATCTTTTACCACAAAATCAAACTCTTGCAGCAACAATACCCATCTAATCAATCTTGGTTTTGCATCCTTTTTTGCCATCAAATACCTCAATGCAGAATGGTCAGTATGCACTATGACTTTAGTACTAAGCAAGTAGGATCGAAATTTCTCGAATGCAAAAACCACCGCAAAAAGTTCTTGTTCTGTCACAGTATAATTCTTCTGGGCCACATTTAGAGCTTTGCTAGCATAGTAGATAGGGTGAAGAATTTTCTCTCGCCTTTGTCCCAATACTACACCCAGCGCCACTCCACTCGCATCGCACATTACCTCAAACGGTTGTCCCTAATCCGGTGAAATAATAATAAGTGCAGTAACCAACTTCTCCTTCAACTTTCCAAATGCTATAAGACAAGCATCATCAAAATAGAACTTACACTCCTTCTTGAGCAGTTTGCCTAACGGATGTGCAATTTTTGAGAAATCTTTGATGAATCTCCTATAAAAACCTGCATGCCCAAGAAAACTTCTAACACCTTTTAATGAAATAGGTGGCGGAAACTTTTCTATTACCTCAAATTTAGCTCTATCAACCTCAATACCTTTCTCTGAAATTCGATGACCCAACACTATACCTTCTTTAACCATCAAATGGCACTTTTCCCAATTTAGCACCAAGTTGCAGTCTTCACACCTTTTAAGCACCTCGGCCAAATGATCTAGACAACGATCTAAAGAATCACCTACAACTGAAAAATCATCCATGAACACTTCAATAGTGTCCTCCACCATATTAGAAAATATTGACATCATACAGCGCTGGAAGGTTGCTGGAGCATTGCACAACCCAAATGGCATCCGTTTGAAAGCAAAAGTCCCATATGGGCAAGTGAAGGTGGTCTTCTCTTGGTCTTCTGGAGCTATAAATTTGATTGTAGCCCGAATACCCATCAAGAAAACAATACTAACCCTTTCCTGCAAGTCTATCCAACATCTGGTCCATGAATGGCATAGGAAAATGGTCTTTTCTGTCCACGCATTCAACTTCTGGTAATCCATATAAACTCTCCATCCAGTAACGGGCCTCGTTGGAACAAGCTCATTTCTTTCATTTGGAACCACAGTCATACCACCCTTTTTAGGCACACACTGCACAGGACATACCCAACTACTATCTGCAATGGGATAAATAACTCCCGCATCCAGCCACTTGATGATCTCTTTTTTAACTACCTCTTGCATAGGTGGATTTAATCTTCTCTGGTGCTCGATATTGGGCTTATGATCTGGCATGAGTTGGATTTTGTGAGAGCAAATACCGAGAGGAATTCCAATAATATCCGCAATATTCCACCCAATAGTTCGCTTGAACCTTTTTAACACAGTCACCAAGCACTCTACTTGTCTTGTATTCAAATCTGCCACAATGATGACCGGCAAAGTATTCTCTTTGCCCAAGTATACATACCTCAAATGCGGTGGTAGAGCCTTAAGCTCCAATTTCAGTGCCTCCATAATATATGGTTTTGCGGGTAGGGACTCGTGATTCTTCAGGTCTAATTCATACTTCTTTGGTTTGGGCCGATATTCACACATATCAAGTGCGGCTACCAACTCATCATACTCTTCAATGCCATCACTATCGAAATTCATCATAACTGTTGCTAGTGCCTCAACACCTAGTCGCTCTTCAATTTGCACTTCTATCCCACTCTCCACTCTGTAAGTTATAGCAGATACTGTTTGGAGCTCACCACTCTGCTTCATGGACCTACAAATATTGAAAGTTGCTTCTTCATTATTCAATATGAACTTCATCTGTCCCTTTTCCATATCAACCAACGCACGCCCTGTGGCAAGAAATGGTCTCCCAAGGATGATGGGAACCTCAAAATCAACCTCACAG
>JAJOOR010016544.1:0-25927 GCA_036250505.1 Solanum acaule
CCATGGGAATTATGCTTAGCACCGAGTGGATATTGACTATGAGATGGAAACCTTTTCGTGAGAAAGGACGAGTTTCTAGAAGCAATCTCTTGAGATGGAAACCTTTCCGTGAGAAAGTTCGGGTTTCTAGTAACAATCTCCTTATCCCATAAACTATGTGCCCCATAGGTCTTTAGCTAGTGGATCCACCAAAAAGCTATTATGATGATGGTATTACCTTAGGCAAGTAGGACAACCCTTTTCGGTGTGGGTAACACCGGATTCCATGTTAAGCTCACATGGTCTATGTCGGTTAAGGCTTATTCCCACTATGAAAAAGAAGATGAATTATGAACTATGGTTACTCAAGAAGCTTTACTTAGCATGGGTAGGATTATGGGGTCTTATTCATGCATTGCACAAGTAGACTTTGAGGGTATTTATGGTATGTTTCTCATATGGTATAATGATCTATGGTATGAACATGATTTTGACTTATGAATTTCCTTTTTCCTTCAAGATGATGCTTTAACTTAATCAATTGCATGCATTCAACTAAAATGTCCCTTTTTGCATGTTTTCAAGGTTTTTATGCATGGCTATCATACTTTTTATGCATGGCTATCATACTTAGTGCATATTTGTACTAACCCATATTTTTCTACATTTTTCCCAAGTGTAGGGTCCGGTTCTTAAGGCGGTCACCATTCAGTTCAAGCTTGGATTTAACTATTCTTCTTGCTTGTGGTGAGTCCTCATGATTCGAGGGCGGGAGATTCACTTTGAGTTTCATTTTAGTATTTTATATTCAAACTATGTTGTATGGGTTGTGTCCCTTTTCATTTGGACTATTTTAATAGATGGCTAATTGAGACAAGTCTAGACTTCCACTTTGCTTTTATGAAATCTTCTTAAGACTTGAAATGCGTTTTTCTCTTATTGTTCTAATGTTTTATCTTATGATATGCTAAGTGGCTTACATGGTGTCTTTAGGGGTATTATGTGTCTTGTTACGTCTACAGGGTACCCTTGGGTTGTGACAGAAAGGGTGAGGTGCGGTGGACCTGTTTTTTTGGAGAAAGAAGAATGTGAGATAGGGTTTGGGTCTCTTAGGCTAAAATAGGAAAAAAATGGGCATTCGATCTTGATCGTTGGTTTAAAGTAACGAATGGTTATGATTATATCAGGATTGTTAATCAAATTGAGATGGGTGGCTCATATTAAAAGATGAGGTTTTTTTAGAATGGAATTGAATCAGAAAGGCTATAATTGAAATAAAATTGGATTTAAGGGCTCGATTAAAATGGATTGAATAGGAATAAAAGGATATGAATTAAGTAATTTGAACAAAAGAGGCTATGATTTAATTGATTTAAGGGAAGATTAAATGAATTTCTATTTAATTTAGGGTCTTGAACCCAATAATTCTCATTTAGAAATTTAAATATGTAGTGAATTATTCAATTGCTTCACCATTACACAATGCACAAAGATGAGTCCCCATATAAGATTGGGTGAATTCTAGATTATGTAACATTAGGGGGAGATAATCAACTGAAAAATAAGTTATACATAATGAATTATCATTGGTATGATCCTCGTTGAAGAGATAATTTAAGTCAATTGTCTGATGCATTCGCTGACCCTATGTTATAATCTAGTTATAAATATTCCAATGATGAATTCTAGAAGGACATATTTATAGTATGCTTGAAGCGTAATCGATTCAAAAGATAAAATTTCTTGAAGAAGTAAAGGAACAAATGATCAAAATGGTGATAATAATGAGACAAGTTCTTTAGAAAGAGGACCATGACATAACACTTCATAAAACCTTGGCAAAGGTTCATATACTTGAGAATGATGAAAAATAAAGAGAGCTCGACAAGTTTTGTCATATTAGAATCTATATCAAATAATCGTCGACAATATCTTTAATATAATGTAGCGCTAAAAAATTATAAATGGTGACAAGGATCTTGAATTTAAATCCATCAAATGGTATGAATAGATCAATGATTGGACAATAAAATATGCACTTCAAGTATATTTTATTTCCCTTTTAAAACTGATATTTGGGACTTATAGTCCATATACCAAGATATAATGTTAGTGGATGAGTTATTATGCGACAAATAAAATCGTAAGATATAAAGTATGGTTAGTACTTTGAGGTATAAAGAGTTTTCACAGAAGTCCTGACATTATTGTATGGAGATGTGTTCTCATATGGTGGATGAAATGAGGTTTCTTTCCATATGACAATATACGAAAAACTTGAATACATATAATGAATGATTATCATGTCTAGCTAGACAATAAATATTATATGAAAATTCATGAAGGATTTTAAATGTTTTAAAGCAATTCCATTGAATAGTACCCCAATGGTTATGATATCGCTTGACATAAGGATTAACTTTGATCTCAATAAAATGGTTAGAAAGAACCATGTCATAGTGCAATTGATGCACCTATGTATCATGATATTATTATTCATGGTAAAATAATTTTATTAATGTGCATGCAACATATAACATCACTTTTATCAGTGAAAATATTAGAGTAAATCAAATATTGATACAAATTATTTATTCTGATCAATTGTAAGGTTTATTGATTATGAAATTGCAAGAAATTATGAAGTTTGATTTCAAGAAAGTTGTATGTTTTCATGTGAAAATAATGTCATATTAAATCATTTAAAAAAACAATTAGTTTTATTTTCATATAAGTGAAAGTGTCCATCAGTGTTTGTTTGTTGCGTCTAACAAGTCAAACAAACAATTTATCTATACCGACTAGATCACGAACCGAGTAATTGGCAAGAATATATTTGATCGAGATCAATAACTCCACACATTCAAGAAAAAATATGACATTCCTTCGAAAAGAGATAATCCAACAACATTATATGAAGATAATGATGCATATATAACTCAATTAGGAGGAGGATACATCAAAGGAGGTAAAGCAAAATTCTTAATTTTGATATATTATCTTTATTTTATAGTAACATTTGACATTTTTTATTTATATTTCAATAAAATAAATAGTAGTGATAATTTAGCGAAGCAAATGAGTGGTAAAGGGAGCAACTACTAGAGTAGGAAGATCGTCTAGGTGCACCAAAAGATGGAACCCAGATTACCCACAAAAGTCGTTTTGAGCCGTTTAAAATTGGGCCCCATCCACATCCTCCAACCTTTTCTTCCATCACTTGTCAATAGTGATGTTTACTTTCACTAGTACTACTTTATAAGATTTTCAAATTTTTTGACAAGTTTGAAAAATAACACTCTTTTTGACTCCTTTTCTCTCTCTCTCTCTCTCCTTCTGCCACTTACTGTCTGTAGTTTTATTTAATGTGTTTTTCTTGAAACTATAAGAGGGGGCGGCGGGTCCTCTATCAATATCTTATTGTTGGGGTTTCAAATTTTCAATATACTCTTCCTTCTTTGATACTCTCCTTTTTTTCCTCTTTTTTTTTTGAACTTGAAAAGACAAGCGCTTAGAATCTGGAAACTTTTGAGAAAGATGAATGCTTCAAAGTTCATCAAATGTGTAACTGTAGGCGATGGTGCTGTTGGCAAGACCTGCATGCTCATTTGTTACACTAGTAACAAGTTCCCTACTGTGAGTTTCTTCTTTTCCTTGTTATATATGCTCAAAACTACTTCTAGTCTGGGCATTCTGTTAAGGAATGACAAAAATTTCATATGGATGGTTAATGAGATGAGTGGACTCTGATAAAGCTTGAACAATCCTTTATTTTTAGCTAGCTTTTGGGGCGTGAATTAAGCGTTGGACCTAATTTAACACATTCATCAACCTTTTTCCTCAAATCCGAATATTTGTTTTAGCGATATTTGAAGAGAGTTGTTCCAGTTCTTATTTTGGGGTTTTTCATGGCAGGACTATGTTCCAACTGTGTTTGACAATTTCAGTGCCAATGTAGCGGTGGATGGGAGCATTGTCAATTTGGGTTTGTGGGATACTGCAGGTACTTCAACTTTTTATGTAAATAGGTGGGGCTTTTTTTTCTTTTACATTGGACTTATGTATTAACTTTGTGGTAAAGGTCAAGAGGATTATAGCAGGCTGAGACCACTAAGTTACAGGGGTGCAGACATTTTTGTATTAGCTTTCTCTTTAATCAGTAGGGCAAGCTATGAAAATGTTCTTAAAAAGGTACTCCTTCCAACACTTGCTTTTCTATATCATTATTTCATATGGAAAAAAAAAAAGGAAAGAGGCCTACTTATATCAACAAAAATGTTTTTTTTTTCTGACTTTGTTGGTATATCTCTATTAGTGTCATTGCCAATGATGCAAAAGTTTAATTTAATTATAAATTGAATGCAGTGGATGCCTGAACTTCGTCGTTTTGCACCCAATGTCCCAATTGTACTTGTTGGAACTAAATTAGGTATGTGTTGAGGTGACAACTCATATTTTTGTATTTTACAAGCCGGTGGATATGGAGAGACTTGTTCTTGATTTCCTAGTACTAAGGATTATTCGTTTCTACAATTTTGCTAGATATTCGAGAAGATAATCGCTATCTAGCAGATCATATGGGATCAAATATTATAACACCTGCCCAAGTGCGTGAATATGTTATTTTGGAATTTGCAAATGCTTTAACAGAGCTGGTACATCCATGACTCAATTGACTTGAATGCAGGGTGAAGAGCTAAGGAAACAAATCGGTGCAGCAGCTTATATAGAGTGCAGCTCTAAAACTCAACAGGTATTTTAGCTGTGCTAAATATTAACCTTCAGTCTCATTAACTATGTGTTGGCTGCTATGCAAACTTTTGCTGACACTTGTAAAGTTGAAGATATTTACCTTTTAACTTAACTGATTTATGGCTGTCAGAATGTGAAAGCTGTTTTTGACACTGCAATCAAGGTTGTGCTTCAGCCTCCTAGGAGGAAGGAGGTAGCGAGGAAGAAAAGGCAAAGAAGCACTGGTTGTTCAATTGTGTAAGTTTTGCATTCTAACATATATTGTTTATCAACAAGAATTGGACCATATAACAACTATATCCTTGTGAGTTTACCATGTGCTACATACTTGATTGCGATATGCTTTACTTGAGCGGAGGGTCTACCGAATAACTGCGCCTCTCTACCTTGTTTGTAGAGATAAAGCTATGTACACACCACACTCCTCAGACTCCACTTGTGGGATTAAACCGGTTACGTTGTTGTTGTTCCTTATGAGTTGACCTGATTGCTTACATAGCAATACAATTTGAAACTTAGGTCATGCTTCATCTAGTGTGAATCACAAGATGGAACTCTCTCCATTAGACTTTTAAACTACCAAAATGAAGGTTGTTAATCCAAAAACTCAACGGTCATTGTAAATTAGACAAATCATGGAAACAAGATATGGCCTTATGAGGTGCAAAATGTTGTTTCAATGTGAATTAAGGCTGATGTTTATCGCAAACTGACTCTGCTTGGAGGTGGTATGTTCAAATTCTATGTTTGAACTATACTATTTGCTTTACCAGGTTAAGAAGTAACTTGGGATATATGTTTCACTATGCCATCTGAATTGGCTTAAGATTATCTGATTTTTACAAATATTTTGTGAAATGCTTTTCAATTTAGTTCTGTTAGATCCAAAATGTTGAGAATGCACTGAATGTGAATCAATGTTGCTATCCATATGCTTGCTCTTTGTATTGAGGCATCTATGGCTTGCTCTCACAAATTATATAGGCACTGTGCAGGTGGTGTGTAGTCGGAGTCCATATTTATTAAAGCCTTTGCATTTGCTCTGCAAATATTTTCAACTATTTGATGAAGTTATTCCTAGTTCGTAACTTTATAAATGAGAACCATACTATGTTGCTTGTTGATAGACTATTTGTTCAATCTCCTAAGTCTCACTTGGTTTCAACAGCAGGGGGATCGTCTGTGGAGGCTGTGTTGCTTAGGAAAGTTTAGGATTTGGTGTTCGTGATATGTATCCTTTCCAACATGTACTGACTCAAGCTCTTCCCAGTTGTTTTTTTTGCGGTACTAAGCTAAAGCTGGAGCTTGCATTATTATGATATGGCTGACGAATATTGTATTGTATTGTATTACCTGTTTTGTAGCACAAACTATTTGTGGAGAAGCAGAGGGAATTGTTGATTTCCTCAAGTTATGTATTTTAAATGTGTTGGTCTTGTGGATACACTGTTAACTTGGTACAAGGAATATTATCCCCAAATGCACTTTTTATCTTTTAAGATAAATCATTTTCTTTCTTTTTTTCATTTCGAAGAGAGTTCTTTCAAAAAAAGACCAGAAAACAGGTCTCACATTCCGAAGTGACTTCTAAATAAGAAGAAAACCCCATAACTTCATGTCAAAATTATTTGAAGTACACACTCCAAAAGATTTCTAATAGGTTAAAAAATAATGAAAATTTGCAAATTGGTTTTTGAATTTTTGGAATAAACAGCAATGTGAAGTATCACAACCTATAATGGAGACACGAAATGAACATAAATAAGGAAATACACTGTTTAACAATCTTTTACGACCGGAATAAAGAAGAAACTCTGACTAATAATAACTTAATCGGAAAATAATAGTAATTATTTTTTATTTATTGGATTTGGTTTAGAAATGTCATCGTTCACCCATTGGCCCAATATATGTTAGACACTCTAAAGAAATGATTTTTGAAGGGGTGTACATAGTCAAGTGGCTTAGAGCCCGTTTGGCCATTCGATATAAAATCATGATTTGAAATTATGAGATGAAGTTGGTGTTTTGTTTGGACATGCAATTTGGATCTCAAGTCTTCTTCTCCAAGTAAATTAGGGTTCCAATGATCTTCAAGTCTCCTTTGCCAATTTCACCAAGGGTTTCTATCAAGGTATGTGAGAAATTAATCAATGGGTTCCTATTCACCGAATCATTCCCCAGGAAACCTCAAATTCTCATTATGATGCCTAATTCTAGGGTTTTTCATGATTTTGCTTATGGGTTAAATTGATTTCAAGTTTATTCATCATGATTGATCTTATTGTACATGATCTGATCAAAATGCAATATTTTCAATGATATTTTCATGAACCCATATAAATAATGTATGATTATGAATCAAGCTAGCTATATCAACATGTAGGATTTGGCTCCCCTCCATTACACTTTTCATCCATTTCGTCAAGTACACTTCTAGAAGATAGACATGTGTTTTATTTAATTTTTAAAGGTCAAGATTATAGTATATTAATAAGTATTATAAGTTTATAACCATAGTTAAGTCAACAATTTTTTGAAAAACTATTCTCCAAATTTGGTAAGAACAAAATATTGCCCACAAATTTTATATTTAATAAATATCATTAATTTCATCCTATATTTTCTTATTCAAATATTTAAAAGTAGAACATGAATCTAACAATATTTTTGTTTAGCCTTATAAATAACGGTCTTCGAAAATATTTTGGCTTTAAATATGTTTTCAAAATTCACAAAACAAAAACAAAAAAACAAAGAAGATAAAAGAATATTTTTTAAAAACATATATATTTCTTTTTTTTTTCCTTCTTCAAACACAGCAGCCACACTTTCTCCTAAACTTTAGAATTATTTCACATTTGTAATCTTGATAACATCTCCTTTTTTTTAATTATTATTTTTATTTCCCTTTCTTTTATTTTATAATTTTTGTCAATATTGATAATTTTTTACCTTATTTTTGGTTTCTCAACATAATATTTCAAGGGTAAAGTTTATTGCCACAATTTTTTTTTGGTTGATTCTCATCTTAAAGATCGCATAGTTTAATACGTTTTTAGAAAAATATAAGATGAAAATAATGATATTAATGGATAGTAAAATTTATGTGGAATATCTTGTTCTTACCAAATTTGGAAATAGTTTACCAAAATTTGTTAACTTAACTATGGTTATAATACTTCTTAATATAATATAATCTTGACCTTTAAAAATTGAATAGGACACATGTCTCTCATCTAGAAGTGTACTTGACGAAATGGAGGGAAAGTGTAATGGAGGGGAGCCAAATCTCAATATGCATGCATTATGATTATAAGTTGTGGTGTACTAGTTTTTAATATAGTCCTCTCACATAGTAATTAGAACAATCTTCTCACATTGAACTTGCATTTGTCGTTCATATGACTAAGAAGACGAACCAACATTGTTACTTGAGCCATTTGTTGGCCAATTTGATTGATAAATAAATTTGATAAAAAATAATAAATTTGGTGAATATAAATGGTAAAGTAGAAATTGATTTGAAGTAGTAATAAATTATATGTTAGTGAAAATAATCATTATATGAGATGTAAATGACTTAAAAAGTAATGATATGAATTATAAATTTTATTTGCATGTCCATATATTCCTATAAGACAAATAAAAATGCTTATCCCCGAGCTTGCTAGCCAAAACAAGATTCACACAGGTCATTGCCTATTTGGGATAGTCAAATGCACCTATTCTATGGAAATCATCTATGTTTTCACCTGTGATAATGCTTATAAGGCATCAAGGCACTTTCGACTAGCTAGGGGTATCTTTGGTTAATATTGGTGTGGAACATATATTTAAGAATCCAGGCTACTATTCTTTAACTGATAAGGGGTTAGTTCAACCTCTTCCATTCTAACATATACTTACCTTGAACCTCATAATCCAAGCCTAAGGGTTTTGTCAAACCCTTTTATTGTAAAGCAATCGTCACTCGTTGTTCAAGCAAAAACTTGAGGTTGCGGTGGTCTGTTCTGATAATAAAGTGAGCACCCTCTAATAAATGATGCGGAGAAGGGTAGTGACATTAATCCACAAGAAGCTCAGCAAACTCTTGAAATAGCGGAAGCTAATGTGAAAAAGGCTGAAGGAAGGAGACAAAAAATTGGACTCTTCTCTGACTAGAAGAGCTGCGCCTAAGACTCTGAAGCGAAGGGAGGAAATGGTAACACTGAGTCTATCCAATAACCTACTGTACTAATTGGCCAGTAGTGTGTCCACTTGTCTACTGCTGATAGGAGAGCCATGTACTCCTTCTCATAAGTGGATAATCCCAAGTGGTTATTAGCCAAAGCCTTGCTAAATTAGGCAATTAGTCTTCCCCCTTGCATTAGGACAACCCCAATTCCTTTAGAGCAAGCATCTGTCTCCACAATAAAGGGTTTAGTAAAATCAGCCAATACCAGGACAAGAGCAGAGGTCATTGCCACTTTAAGTTGTTGAAATGCCTTCTCAGCTTGGTCATTCCACCTAAAAGCATTTTTCTTCAAAAGGTTCGTGAGGGGCCTACTAATCACTCCATAACACTGAACAAACCTCCTATAATATCATGTTAGGCCTAGAAATCCCCTTAAGGCTTTCAATGATTTAGGTGTAGGCCACTTGGCCATAGCTTGTATTTTTTAGGGGTCGGTAGCCACTCCTTGCCTAGTGATAATATGCCCCAAATATTCAACTTTAGTCGGTCTAAAGGAGCATTTAGACAATTTTGCATATAGTTGCTCTTTCCTCAGTATTGCCAATACTTCACTGAGGTGGTGGATGTGTTCTACTATGGAAGTACTATAGACCAATATATCATCAAAGAACACAAGGACAAATTTATTTCAAATACTTTTGAAATACATAATTCATCAATGACTGAAATGTGGCAGGATCATAAGTTAACCCAAAAGGCATAACTTAAAACTCAAAGTGCCCCAAATGTGTCCTAAATGTTGTTTTGTAAATGTCCTTATCACCTATTCTTATCTGATGATACCCCGCTGGTAAATCAATCTTAGAGTAGATACAAGAACCATGCAACTCATCCATTAAGTCATCAACTAAAGGAATAGGAAATTTGTCTTTAATGGTCATAGAATTCAATGCTCTATAGTCAATGCAAAACCTCCAACTATTGTCCTTCTTTTTTACTAGGAGAACAAGGGAGAAAAATGGGGAGTGACTAGGTTGTATGATCCCATTAGACATCATATATGCCACTTGTTTCTCAATTTCATTTTTTTGAAAAAAAATTATACCTGTAAGGCTAATACTGACTGGTATTGCATCTGATTTCAAGGGAATGAAGTGGTCATGATTCCTTCTAAGAGGAAGTGAATTGGGCTCGGCAAACACATCCAGAAATTAGTGTATAACTATTGTAATCTCCATATGCACTCTTTATGGTTCTTGATGTTCTGCAATTGAAATTGTGAATAAATGAGCCCATATGGCTTGACCCTTCTTGAGCAGTTTTTTGGCCCCATTAATAGACATACTCTTCAATTCACGTTAGTGATGTATACCCTTGAGATCCACTCTTTTCTCTTTGTGGGTAACCTACACTTTATACTCAGTAAAATCTAACAATATTGGGTTGTGAGCCTTCATCCAATCTCCTCCCAAAATCATGTCATTACCTCCTAGCCTCAGTAATCTGACTGAATCTTCAAACACAATTCCTTGTATCTTCCACTGAAACTTCTTGCAAGAATGTAACCTCATGATGTGATTGTCATCTGCCATCGTAACTCTCATGGCTCTAGCCTCTGATATGACACATCCCATCTTTTTGGCAGTCTCTAGATCTAAAAAACTGTGGGTACTTCCTGAGTCTAACAAAATGATCACCTTATTCCTTTTTGATTCTCCGTTGAGCTGAATAGTATTAAGACCTTTAGATCCAGAGAGTGCATTGAGGCTAATGGATTCTTCCACCACTTCATAGCTCTCCTCTAGTTCTGGAATAACTTCATCTACTTCTTCTTGGTTTCCACTAGGACCTGGATCATGTTGCTCCTCTAACCTCATGAGGGCGCTAATCTATTTTGGTTTGCACTGATGACCATAGAAGTATTTATCTCCATATTTATAACAGATCCCATTATTCCTCTTAGCGTCTAGACCTCAACTTACTTGTCCCTCTTGGCTCACAACATTCCCCCCCCCCCCCCTCTATAGCTATGTTGGGAGTTGCCTTGGGTTGAAACTCCTATGCTCATTCCTTTTTTCGAAGAGGTTCTGCTCTTCATGTTTTTGGACATCAATGACCTTTTCCTGGTGCCTATCCTTCTCCATAGCCTAACTCATAGTTAAAGGATTAAGCATTTTCACAGTATGCCTTATGTTTTCCTTGAGGCCTTCCACAAAGAACTCCAAAAAAAATTCCTCCAGCATGGTGGGGTTTCTGATCGTCACCCAAGATTTTAAGTCTTCAAATCTCTCCAGATACTCATTGACTATGGCTTTTTGTTCTACCTACTTGAACTCCCCAACAAGGTTGAACTTACTATTCTCAGCATTCTGAAATCTTTTGCACAATTCATCACAAAATTCTTGTCATCCAACCCTACCTTTGCTCAACTAGTAAGAGAAATACCATGCTTCCCTACCTTTGCTCAACTGTTAAGAGAAATACCATGCTTCATCCCTTTCACTTAGGTGAAGAACTACCTCCTCTAACTTTTGTCATGGGTCACCAATATTATTATAGTGAAAAAATTGCTCATATCTCCGTAACCACGAACAAGGATCCGATCCTGTTGCTCCGTCAAAATAGGGAAACTCCACCTTTGAATTATAATGATGAGGTTTGTCCACTACTATTGGGTTTACAAATTGATCACCTCTTTGTCTGTTGCTAGGACCATCCTCCATAGGTGCACTACCCAATATCCTGATGTGAATCATCAGATTATCCAACTTTCTACCTAGACCATCCAACTTGGAATCAGTGGAGCTGAGTTTCTGATGTGTCTCCTCTATGTGTGCTTGCAGTTATCCTTCGACTCTCCTGACATTTTCTTCCATGGTTTTAGCTCGATTTTCCGTAATATTCATCCTGCACCATTGGTGCCAGGAATCACTCTGATACCACTTGTGATGCTAATTGTAATTGCAAGAACTAGAGAAAGAATTCACACTTTTATTGATTGAAAGTTTTACTATTACAAACTACAATTTGTACTCAAACTAAGTAGTCTTGAGCTGAACTCCTTCCAACAATGGTGATTATCCTATAGAAGATTTAGAAAGAGATGCGAAGAAGAAGAAGATCGAAGAAGAATGAGAAAGAAGAGAAATGGATTTACCAGATTTTTTCATAACTCCTCAGCCCAATCTGATATGTTGGTGGCTTATTTAATTTGGAATTATCCCAATTGTTGTAACATACTTCCATCTGGCTCACTAATTCTTTTAATCTGAGTCGTCTAATTAATTCTATTAGATGTAATCTTACAAACACAACAATATCATTTCTTCTCTAATATATAACAATGCCATATAATTGAACCTTAAGAGCAACATTCCCCCTTCCCGTGTCATGATAGGTTCGTTCGAAACTTTGAAGGTGACCAATTGGATCCTACGTACAATCTATGGAAGCATAACATGCATAAAGACAATCCATCCCAAGAATTATATCAAAATCTAACATATTGATCTTGAGCATATTTATATGCCCAATTACCATTTTTGATGTGCCCGATAAATTTTAGTTAAATTAGGATTCCAAAGTGTATTAGAATAGGAAATTATTTTCCTAAACTTTATAAATAGGATCTTAGGGATATTTTTAGGATTACTTCTTCTTTTTCGTGAGCAAGAGGAAGGGATTAATTGTCTTAGGTTTCAATGTTTTACTTTGTCTTTACTTTTGAATTTATGAAATCAATTGTTTTTGAGTTTTTGAATATTATGAGTAGCTAAAAGCCTTTGTTTTGGGACTGTAGCTACAGGTAATTGTCGAACATCGATTGTTTTGAATTAATATTGGTTATCACTTAAATTACTTTTGTATTCTTTTTTTAGTATTTCATGTTTGATCACCATAGAGATAAACATATTGTCTATTATTGAACTCAAGAGACGAAGAGGTAGATAGAACAAAAGATACAAAAAGCTCAATCTCCCTTGCATATCACTTCTTCATATTCATGTTCGGATCTGACACCTGGATGAACTTTGAGCTTGGTTATGAAACAAGATGAAATAGAAATGCTCGCCAATTGAGTTCTGTCTATCCCCTCTTAATGATGTAGTTAGATAGCTAATTGGAGTAGGCGATTAGAGGTCGAGAGATCATGATAATAAAATCAACCCTGTAAATCAGTAATTTGATAATCATAGTTAATTCATTACATGAGATGTGATACATGAAACCTTACGCATGTTGCTGCCCTGGAATTGTCCCTCAACTGTTTAAATCACCAAAATTGAAGTTGTCATTATTAGTTACTTTCATAATTTAATTTCCACGATGGTAATATTAAACAAAAACACAAGTTCTTGAAAACACTTTCTTTAAATTGTGAAATTAATAGAATTAATATAAATTGATCGTAAGTCCTTTGGATTTGACAAATCATATCTAAAAGAGTCATTTATTACTTTTCCAACCATGTACACTAGAGTGTGCGTTTGGGAGCAACAATTAATATCAATAATTTGATAATCGTATGAAATGCCTGAAAGATATATGATACATGAATTCTTAGTATGCTGCAGCCCTGGATTTTCCCAATCATTGTAAGTTATTTTATTATTTCATTCTTGTATTCTTAGTATTCAAATACAAATTAAACTCTTTTGGCATGCTTGAATAAATAATTAGACTAGTATAATTTAGTAAAATAGTTAATCAACAAAACCTGTGGGTTTGATAACCCGGCTCTTTTAGAGCCACTATATTACTTGTGTGATCACGTACACTTGCGTATGCATTTGGACGCAACAAAGTTTTGGTGTTGCTGCTGGGGACTTAGAAATTAACTATTCTTCTAGGTTATACTCTTTCTTATTATTTATTTAAGTTCTTTTTTTAAAAAAAATCTTTATGAACAATTTTTTCCCTTTAATATTTTGGCAATCTTACTGATATGGATGATTGGGATAAATGGTGGTTAGGTGATGGGTATCCTTGTAATTATTGTGATGGACCCCACTTGGATATCGAGTGTCATATATGTCTTATATGTGGTGGTCAAAATGACCATGAGAATTGTTTTCCTAACTCTTATGCCCTCCCCCGAACCCCTATTATGATTCTTCTGTTATTTGTGCTGTTGGTGGGGGTGATCAAATGGAGAATGCAAAACAAGAGGCTCGTAATGTGAATTCATTTAAGGAATGTAAGGGCATGCTTGACAAAGTTAATTTAAAAATCATGGAACTATGATTCGAATGCATAGAACAACAATCAAATATCATGGAACTGCAGTCTAAGGTTGACGCTTATCAATTACAAATTATAGCCCTAGCTAATACTCAATTAGAGAAAGAAATTGAATCCAAACAAGGAGAAAGTTATGAAGATGCCAAGATAGTAAGCCAATCTTGGCACAAGAACAAACTCAACTTCTAAAGTTTCAAGAGTCTATCTGTGATGGTCTGACATACATGATGATGAATAACGTTACAAGCACACATAATCCAATTCTAGGTGTAAACGATCGTTAAGCAATATATAACCCAGCAAATGAGTTGAGGGTCGAATCCCACAGGGAGCGGTACGTGTTCAATTCAATTAAGAAGTACAAATGTGATCTAACTAGATATAGGAATAGAAATTATCGGAAAATACATGAAACAAGTCAGAAGGGGTGATATCAAATGTCAGATGGGGGGTTTTTGGTTTGCAATTATCAACTACAACGCAGTCACAAACAATTTGAAATAACAATAAGGAGAGGAATTCTTAGGATGTGATCGATTATAGGAAAATTTGGATATATGGGTAATTGAAACTACTAGTAAATAGCTAAATATCAGCGGTTAGGCTAGATTATAATTGAAATAGCTTTCTCTCGAACAACTATTCTGTTTCAAGTGATTTCTCTCGAACATCAACAAGTATAGCAATTAAGAACAACCCATAACCTTAATATATCTTCTCTCTCGAGCAAGATGGGTAGGATTGGATTTAGGATTCACTCTCTCGAGCTGAACCCAATTCAACTCAATACCTACAAACCATAAATCAAAAGCTTTGGTTCAAAAACCTCTCTATCGAGCAAGCTAAGAATACAAAATTAGAACTGCATTTGCAACTGCAATTCATAAATTAAACCTCAGCCAATGATTAAACCCACTTTAATATAACATTTAAACTAGTAATTAGCAATACCCATAAACTAATTCAACCCATAATCACATGATCACACCCCAAGGATTGGGGTTTTAACCAAACATTATAAAAGAGTAAAAACGGTTACCAAATCGATTAACCATCAACTGGGTAAGAGTAATTTAGTCTTTATAATGCTTCAATTTGCAGAAAATTTGAAACCCACCTGCAAAATCTCCAAATTGAGTCTCAAAAAGTCTTCAAGTCTACTAAAAAACTCTCAAAAACTCAAGAGAAAACCGTTCTAGACTAAAAATTCATTGAAAGCTAACTGTTTGAAATCTGATTTATAGTCGCCAAAAATAAGCCACGAAGGACCATTAGGTGATATAACTCAGGGTTCATCGAGTAGCTCGGCAAACCGCCCTTTGCTCTCTTCTATCGTCTTTTTTGCATTGGCTCTCAGCATTCTCAAGTCCTGTAACTTTGGGAGATCTCTCTTTGCATCGCGGAACTGATCGGCGAGTTACCCACTGCCCCTTTCATGTTGCCAACTTGGTTTCTTCTCTCAGGGCTGGCACACTGGAACTTTAGGCGGTTAAAGTAGCCACTCGGCGACACGCCAAGTGCCCTTGGCGATCCTCAAGCTCGCCGTTCTTTACTTCTTCAGTTTGTTTTTGCCTGTTAGTGTCCTTGCTTTGCTCCTCAATCCATATATCTGAAAATCAAGGCTTTAACATCAGTTTATGGCACAGATTAAGCATTTGAGAACACTAAATCTATATAAACAAAACCCCAAATGAGTTCAAATCTCGGACTCATCAACACCCCCAACTTAAACTTTTGTTTGTCCTCAAGTAAAACTTAAGATCAGCAGTTCAAAAAGGATATCTCAAAAAGTGTTGCATAAGACCCAACATGAATGCACACAACAAAGTTCAATTTACTCATGCAATGATCAATTGTGCACTCAAAGATTCAACTTGTGACTCACAATTATCAAAGTTACTCAAGTTCACAATACTTGCTTTAAATGCAAGTTCAAGCTCAACAAAGGTGCTCAAATGCCCTCACAACAAAGATGATTCCATATTCACACACAATTTCTCAACAATGTTAAAGTTTCGAAATCACATACAACTTTCACACTCACAAAGATGAACACATGCATGACTTCACCCATAGGTTTGCCCTTATTTTCCAATCAACATTTGTTTCAGCTCACTCAAGATTACAAAGGTCTTTTTACGGCTTGTAACGGGGCTGAGTGTAAAGGTATGGTCATTTCGTCTTAGTCGCTCCTACCTTCATGAAGTGTGGTCCGAACATCACTTTTTTCTCCTTTTCTTTAACATTAAATCATACTCATAATCCACCCCATTATTCAACTTCACATGAACTACTGGATACCCCATTTATTTTTTGCAATTTCCACCAATTTATTTCCCAACCTTTTTCATTCTTTTTTGTGCTTCTTTTCTCTCTTTTTTTTTACATGGAGGGGTTTCATCTTTTTCAAAACCATTACTCAAAGGGGGATTTCTCACACTTCTTGATTTTCCTTCTCTTTTCACCACACCCCCAACTTAGGCTTTTGGCCTAAGTTGGCTATTCACACAAACCACACTTCCAAGAAAAGGATAAGGCTCAATAAGGTTCAAGCAAGGTTCACACAATTCACAAGGTTGGCCACAAAAGAGGTATATTGTCAAATTATTTCACTCTTCAAAATTGTTGCCTAAGATCATTTCAAGTGCTTGCATCACTTAGTCAACCGGACCAATGGGGCAAATTCTAGGTGTCATCACACGCAATGTTCAAAGTAATCTCAACACACAAGGCATTGGCACCAATATCAAACAAGACTCCACACTTTTTAGCTAGTGTACAATGTTCATCACAAGAGACTCATTCGAAATCGGCTAGTTATAACGAGATGCTAAAAGTTAAAACATTGTCTATGCAACTTCATTGGCCTCATTGTAGCCGTACATTCATTTCGTTCAATTAAGAGTACTATTCAAGTCATCGGTATTGATCATAGCCAATATTCAAATTCGAATAAGAATAGCCACAATCACACACAAAAGAGGTGGAAAATCAAAGTTTTAAAATTAGGTTCAAAATAATTTCCATCAAAACAAGGGCCACAAGCTAAAACATCCACAATATTAAGATCAAAACACATATATAGATCAAAATCCAATGGTCACAAACAAAATAGAATCACAAGAGGTAGGTATGGAAATACCTCACCCCGCCCACAAAGAAAAAGCAGTTGTCCTCAAATGCAACAAAAGCAAAAATAACTAATAAAATCAACAGAGAGGGAGGTAAAGATGATCATGTCTACTCAGTCGCTCCGTCTGTCTGGGCATTAATGCCCGGGGTAACACTCTTAGGGTGGCCATCAGTGCACGGTGGAGCATCAGTTAGATGCACTAGACCCAACTATAGTAGTGTCTCTCAAGGAGGTCTGTCGGGCTGTCTCGAACATGGAACCCTCTAGGTCGGCCTGATCCTCATAAACAACAGCATCTCACTCCTCAAGCTTCTTCTCATCGGTCTCGGCATCAGACTCAGCATCAGCAGCATCCTCCCTAATTTCATCTCTAGTGGTAGCCGGAGGTACCTCAGCGCAAGCTGGAATCTCAACACTCGGATCATCTGGGATCTCCACCGTCCCAAATAGCGAAGTAAAGTTTGTGGACTTTAGATGATCCACATCCTTCCTAAGCTCAGAAACCTCAGATTTCAAAGTCGTAACCTCAGTAGTCACACCCTGCCCTCTCTCACAAATCACCACTCTCACTGTGAGAGCATCAGTGGAAGCTTGGAGAGGTGTCAGCGCAGCAGTGATAGCTCCCTCAATCATCCAGGGCACATCGACCTCGAGCCTGGAAGCCCGTACATTGGCAGAATGTGCTAAGTGCCCATCTTGAGAAGCATGGCCTGGTGATCGGAGGCCTGGCGGCAGTAGAACCAGCAGTAGCTCTAGGGGGCTGGGAAAGAGTGGAAGTAGATGTACCTGAAGGCTCGGAGTAGGAAAGGTTGCCTCCGCAAGTAAAGAATCAACATCAACCTCCGGGGTTATATCTACCGGAGCTGCTCTCCTTCTATCTGACTCATCCCGCATGTACTCAGCCTCTATGCACCGGATGTCGGTGGAGGATGTGGGTGTAACCTCAATATCCCTCTTCTCGTCACGAGGAACTCCATCCCGACGACATAACTCTGTAATGAGTACAGGAAAGGAAGGGACGTCTAGCGCTGCTTGACCCTCATGGCCATCTCCTACTCTATAATCAAACCCAGATTCAACCGCTTCTTGGCAATGATAGATCCGAGGCATGCCACCTTTGGGTGGCGGAGAATGGGCCCGTTCTGCGAAGGCATGACTGAGCTGCTGATGAATCCAAACTAGTACCGAGCTGCTATGTTCAGATCCTTCTTTTCAATAGGTGCTCCTGCTTTAATCCACCTTGGGGTGGTGTTAGAAATGAGGGGAGCTAGCCAACCTTTCAAATCATCCAGGGTCTGTGAAGTGACCATACTCTGATATGCGTGCTCAATGTATGTGGCCCTGTCAAATACTATGTTTATCTCATTGTTGTCGCATCGGACTGTCCTCCCCCGGACCACCACAGACTCTACCGGTCTGAAGGTGCTGGCCTTCTTCTTTCCTTTTGGTACCAGGTCACTATAAGCTATATAAATCTCTCAGACCCATGTAGGAATGTATGGGCCACGGGGTCTAGTGAAGATCTCAAACCTATGGTATCGAAGAGTGTCCCACATATGAGGGTATTTGTCCACTATATCATCTGTGGACAACCACTTTTCCTCTAGAATGGTCCTTAATCCCTCAGATTTTAACCAGTTGAGTAATTGGGGAGGAGGACACTGAACTGGTGGTGCTGGAACCACCGTTTGTGCCGAAGCTGGGACTAAATCTGCAGCAGGAGGTGTTGACTTTGGGATCCTAGACGGCTGTTGACGAGCTTTCGCACAAATCTCTACTCGTCGGGTCTGAATGAAGCATGAGAATAGAAGGACTCCCTATCACTATCGGAGTTGTGCTCCGGTCTCTTAACTACGGCCGTTTTTCCCTTGCCCTTTCCTCCCTTCGGAGGTGTTTCCTTGCTCTGTGTGGAAAAAGCAGCTGCTTTCTCATTAATCACAATGCCCTGTCCCATTTTTCGGTGAGGCATACCACTCTCATCCAAGTTAGTGATAGCCATATTTGCAAAACATATCGAAAAGTGTTAGAAATAATTCAAGAAAATAGCAGAAATCAACTTGTAGAAAGACTCGGCGACTGGGTCGCCGAGTCGCTTAGGCGAGCCAGATCAGTCTCGCTGAAAGGATCAGCCTCACTGAAAGGATCAGCTCAAAAATTCTCCAGAATTAAGTCATGTCGGCGATGTGCAGGGTTCTTTGGCAAATTGCTGACACTAATCGACGAGCTTAGAGTAGCCCGCCAAATTTTACAGTGCATTTTAGGGGTTATGGGGCACAGAAAGGGCGATCTAAAGAACCTTTTGGCGAGCTCAGACTTCCCGCCGAATGTTACAGACTCAACTAAGTCAAAACATGAAATTAAGGGTGATTAAAGGGGACATTGGCGAACCGCCAAACCATTCGGCGAGATCAACGTAGCTCGCCAAACGGCCCAATGTGCCAGTTTTCAACCCCATTTCCCAAAATCAAGCCCACCGCCCCCCGAAATCAAAATCAAATGCAAACACTATGCAATAAACACTATACCCATATGACCTATGCCTTCAGGGTACTGAGACTTCCCTGATTTGGCCAAAATTGGCCATTTGACGACTTTTACCGTTAGAAATGGCGTCAAACGCTCCATCATCGGGCATCTTATGTTATTTGGGACAACTCGAGGTTACTTAGACTTCACCCAACTAGACCCAACGCAAAATAACCACAACCCAACAATTTAGGACCAATTTTAATGCACAAAACACGGGAAATCATCAATTTAAGCATTTAGGCACAAGTTCAAACAAATTACAGGAAATCTGACACATAAGTCCCCGTTTAAACAATTACCCAACACAAATCAATACACATTCACCTATTGCATTTGAGTTTAACCACTAAACTAAAGTACGGGGTTCGAAAAACCAAGACTGTATGCCAAATTGAGAATTTGAAAAGCTAGGTGACAAAGTATTCCAAATTCGGGCACGAGATCACACACAAAAAGGAAGTAAAATAGCAAAAATATGGAAAATTTAAGGTTCGAATGAGATTGAACGGGGTTAGAAATGAGAGAATATGAAAGATTTTGAAATTTTAAACTGTTTAGCCTTTTAAAACTTTTGAGTTCGCGGCCCTTTCGGCGGATTAAGTCATCCACACCGAACCACTCGGCGACGCGCCGAGTAGTTATTTTACCTCGCCGAGATTTACGAGACCTTTAGTAAACTTGGGGGTCCAAATAACAAACTAAAACAGGCTCGCCGACCTGTTCGGCGAGTCACCGATTAAGTAATTAGCCCGCCGAGTTTTATAAACTTCCACCTCAGGTCTTGTGGGTCCAACGACGGTCCAAGTCGGTCTCGCCGACCTCTTCGGCGGGTCGCCGACTGGAATGTTGGCTCGCCAAACTGTTTCTTTTCCAACACACTTCACTTTTCAACCTGCATAATCAACACCCGTTATTCAAAATCAAACTTAAAGCATTAAAAACTTGAGTTGCCTCCTAAGAAGCGTCTTAGTTAATCTTGTGGCATGACGAAAATACAAAATTAAGCTTCATTTTTGGGGTTTGCCATTGTGTCACTAGGCCACCCCCCTTGTTGTCTTGGATTCAAATGCGAAGAAATTTGACCCTGTTTGGTCTCCAGCTGCTTAATAGAGACTGAGTGAGAGGTCACCATTTGATTGAGGGTCGAGACATCCTCTTTCATCTCTTTCAACACTTTGTCGGACCCTTCAACTTTGTTGAGAATGCGTGAGAGCATATCTTCTATCCGGCTACCCTCAAAATCTTTGGGCTTTTGACACTCATGGGGAGGAACATACCTATCATTCTCCCTCTTTCTTTCCTTCCAAGCGGCGTTACGATCACGCCATTCTTTGTCACGGTCTCCCTAGCCCTTATCTCTATTCCATACTTGATTTCCACCCGGTCTTTGGTAGTTTGCACGATAACCTCCTCCTTGATTGGCTAGGAAGTTCACTTCCTCATTGTACAACACTTCAAATTTTGCTTCATCGGGGCTTACTCTACCAACACCCACAAAATTAACACTCCTTACACCAACACCCATGACATTTTTGGCTAAGATATCTAGCTAGGTCATCATTTTAGCCATGTTTTGGTCTCTCTCTTGATCCTTTTCGATCTACTCTTTTGTCATTTTATAAGTAAGAGGAGAGACTTGGTCTTCTCGAGTGTACCATGCCCTGTTGATCTTGGTCATGCAATCAAGGAGTTGGGACGCTATTGCATAGGACTGTTGCATTATACCACCCAGAGAAAGTTGATCAACCACTCCCTTGTTTACCGAATCAAGGCTTCTATAGAAATATTGCAGCAACACATTATCTGGAATTCCATGAGTTGGGCACTAACGCACCAGCTTCTTAAATCTCGGCCATGTATCATGGATTGGTTCACCTTCCAAGCGTTTGAAACCTTGGATACCATCTGTTAGAGTCATTATCTTTGATGGGGGAAATAATCTCACTTGAAATGTTGTGGTCAGCTCATCCCATGAGGTGATAGAGTCCCTCGATAACTCAGTCAACCATTTAGTAGCTTCACCTATCAAAGAGAATGGGAACAACCTGAGACGGACCAATTATTGCGATATGTTCTTAAATGAGAACGACCCATAAATATCCACGAAGTTCCTGATATGCTCATTGGGATCCTCATGAGCCAGCCCCCCCCCCCCCCAAACAATCCTTTCAATTGTAGGAGCTGAAGCATTGTGCTTGTGATGTTAAAAACAACATTTCCTTTAGTTGGAAGTAAACAAATGGCACCAACACCATCCACTTGGTTTGGGTCATTGAAATTTGGGTCATTAACATCATTAAGGTTCCCAATAACGTCTTGGTGGCCCACTTGGCTACCATTACTTCTGTTAACGCTCATCTCCTCCTCTGTTTAACACAAGCAACACAAAACTAAAAATTAAAATAAGTAGATAAACCTATAACTACAAAGATCACAATTCAACTTCAATAAAAGAATTTTAAACAACACCGTTCCCCGACAGCGACAACATTTTGATGAATAATGTTTCAAGCACACATAATCCAATTCTAGGTGTAAACGATTGTTAAGCAATATATAACCCAACAGATGGGTTAGGGTCAAATCCCACAGGGAGTGGTACGTGTTCAAATTCAATTAAGAAGTACAAATGTGATCTAACTAGATATAGGAATAGAAATTATCAGAAAAGACATGAAACAAGTCAAAAGGGGTGACATCAAATGTCAGATGGGGGGTTTTTGGTTTGCAATTATCAACTACAACGCAGTCACAAACAATTTGAAATAACAATAAGGGGAGGAATTCTCGGGATGTGAATGATTATAGGCAAATTTCGATAAATGGGTAATTGAAACTACTAGTAAATAGCTAAATATCAGTGGGTAGGCTAGACTATAATTGAAATAGCTTTCTCTCGAACAACTATTCCGCTTCAAGTGATTTCTCTCGAACATCAACAAGCATAGCAATTAAGAACATCCCATAACCTTAATACATCTTCTCTCTCGAGCAAGATGGGTAGGATTGGGTTTAGGATCCACTCTCTCAAGCTGAACCCAAATCAACACAATACCTACAAACCATTAATCAAAAGCTTTGGTTTAAAAACCTCTCTCTAGAACAAGCTAAGAACATAATATTATAACTGCATTTGCAACTACAATTCATAAATTAAACCTCAGCTAATGATTAAACCCACTTCAATATAGCATTTAAACTAGTAATTAGCAATACCCATAAACTAATTCAACCAATAATCACATGATCACACCCCAAGAATTGGAGTTTTAGCCAAACATCATAAATGAGTAAAAACGGTTACCAAATTGATTATCCATCAACTGGGTAAGAGTAATTTAGTCTTTATAATGCTTCAATTTGCAGAAAATTCGAAACTTACTTGCAAAATCTCCAAATTGAGTCTATAAAAGTCTTCAAGTCTACTAAGAAACTCTCAAAAACTCAAGAGAAAATTGTTCTAGAGTAAAAATTCATTAAAAGCCAACTGTTTGAAATCTAATTTATAGTAGCCAAAATAAGCCACGAAGGACCATTGGGCAATATAAGTCGGGTTCACCAAGTGGTTCAGAAAACCGCCCTTTGCTCTTATCTATCGCCTTTTTACATTGGCTCTCAGCATCCTCAAGTCCTGTAACTTTGGGTGATCTCTCTTTGCATCGTGGAACTGCTCGGTGAGTCGCCGACTGCCCCTTTCCTGTTGCCAACTTGGTTTCTTCCTTCAGGGCTGGCACACTGGAACTTTAGGCGGTTAAAGTAGCCAATCAGTGACACATCAAGTGCTCTTAGCGATCCTTAGGCTCGCCTTTCTTCACTTCTTTAGTTTGTTTTGTTCCATTTTGCCTGTTAGTGTCCTTGATTTGCTCCTCAATCCATATACCTGAAAATCAAGGCTTTAACATCAGTTTTTGGCACAAATTAAGCATTTGAGGACACTAAATCTATATAAACAAAGCCCCAAATGAGTCCAAATCTCAGACTCATCACATGACAACCCAATTGATAGAAGGAAGAATTGAGCTCACATAAGAAATAGATCAATTTGGCTCAAATGTTCATGACTTTGAGACTCACTTGAACAAAAAGGTTGAGGCATCTAATGCCCAATCACCAATTGTTGTGGATGAGCAAAAAGAGGAATTACAACCATTCAACTATACATTATTCTTTAATGTCAATGTTGAGAAAGGGTATAAAAGTGAGAATGTTGTAAATATGGTTGCTTTGGAGTTGAGGCGTCTTGGGACTCATTTAACAATTTTTTTAACATTATGTTTGGATGACGACATGAAATTTGAGTCATCTGAATTAATGGAGGAGTGTATAGATGAAGAACAAGGCCTCTACATTTTAAAGTTTCTAGTGAACATAGAGAAAATGACATTCCTCACATAAGGGCCAAGAAGTGCAAGATACGACATCTATTACTGAATTCTTTTATCTTTATACCACTGCCCCGTGAGAGGAGCAGAAAAATGGTTACAAATTTAGGGTACAATTCATAACTTCAAAGTGGAAACAAAAGTGGTGAATTTACTTGTGTCATGTCGTGACGTTAAATTAGACACCTATTTTTCACACCCTGAGCCTACACCCTGGACGTGGACGACACTCGAGAACCATTTTTGGACCCCAAGCAAACTGTTGGCCTGATTGACTACTTAGCAGAAGATTTACTCAAGCAAAACGAGCTTAGAAATAGAATTGAGATATTTAAACTCAAACAAATACTCAATTCAAATGTCTGAAAATACTTAAGTTCAATAATGATAATACTCTGCAAGACATTCTCAAAACATCTCAACAAAATGGAAAGTAATGAGAGACCCCTCAACTCTAACTATCTATGGAGCCTCTAATACTAAGATAGATGTCAGGACAGAACCCTCAACAACTTAACAAAAGCAGGAAATAAATGTGAAACCCTTTGGAAAGCAAAGAGGCTCACCAAAGCTTGATGGAGTGCAACCACTATCAACGAAGCGTCTGCTAATGACCCTAGACACCTGTATCTGAATCATAATGAGATTCAGGTTGAATGACATCAATACATTGAATGTATGAGCATGCAAAGAGAACTGAATGCATAGATAACTGAACTGACAAGACTGGAAGATTACTCACCTCAACTCAACTCAATACAAAAGCAACGACAAAATATAAAATGTTTAAACCTTCATAAAAAAAATATACTAACTCAAGGATGTATATAAAAATACAATAATTTACTCTTTACTCTTATTTAGGAGATTTTCTAACCGACAACCATCACTATGAGCTATGTAATGATGCAGCGTCTCACTGACGCTTCTAGAACTGTTCTATACCTTGCTGGGGCATAGGAAACCTCAACTAAGTGGATACACTAAGATATACTCGAAATCAATAAGGGGTCTTCTAAAAAGTACGATCTTTTACCCATGTTGGCTACATGGTTTATGTGAGTTGTCTAAATTCATCTTCATATCGGTGTTCAATACTACTCCTAATAAAAATATATAGTCATGCTCAAATGTGTAAACCATATTGTTTCTCAATTTGAGGTAATTAGTCAAAATGTCCTCTTAAAAGAGGTAACTACTTTGAATTAATCTCTGTACTCATTACTCTTTTTAGAAATCAAAGTTTCTCTTTTTCAATATAAAAGTGTTACATTTGGAAATACTTAGTTCCCTTATATTCTTTATCATTCATGAATAAAACTCTTCTTAACACTCAATTTTGATTTCTTAGAAATTTAGTTGAAGACCATTGTTGGTTACGAAAGATCCTCAACAATAACTCAAAAAGACTTCTTGAACATTTCTCTTAAATTCACTTTAGTTTTGAATGGATTAATACATTTGACTGGAACATGTAGAAATTATCAACGGTAAATGAAGCCTTTAGGAGCTAATACAAATAAGGGAATCATAGCCACAACTTAAAGGAACATGCGCTGGATGAAACAAAGAAAGAATCGACCCAGCACTCATTGGCGTACTGCTGGCAAGTCGTCCCAGGGTCTGAACTTCAGAAGTCAGGCCTTGGTGCACTGCTGGCATGTCACCCCAGGGCCTTAACTACTGAAGTTCAGTCTTGAATCTATCATGGCGGGGGGGGGGGGGGGGGGGGGG